>CAIGQV010019101.1:12210905-12227097 GCA_903798115.1 Danio jaintianensis | reverse complement strand
TGTGTGTGTGTGTGTGTGTGTGTGTGTGTGTGTGTGTGTGTGTGTGTACATGTTTTTGTGACATGTCAGGACACAAACCTGTATAATGACGTAGGTATGACACAGGTATTACAAAAAGAAGGTGAAATATGAGGACACAGCTGATGTCCTCATTTCTCAAAAAGCTTATAAATCACATAGAATGAGTTTAATCAGAGAGTAAAGCTGTACACTGTTTCCTGTGATCGTTGGGGGGGGGGGTTGTGATTTAAGAGGACATTTCATATGAATACACGCCACACTACGCAGACATTTTTTATTATGAGGACAGTGCCAGTGTCCTCATAATTCAGCCAATGTAGAAGTGCTTCTACATGTATGAGGAGCTCAAATTCAAATTTTCTCCAAAAGTCCATATAGTTCACAATCATCAGACTTTGCGTTAAGAGTGTGGATCGGAACCTGCACCTCCTTATTAATATTCATACGTGTGTATGGAATCGCGGGTTTTGATTGGCTAAAAGGTGAGAAGTCCTCGTAAATTCGGGTTTTGTCTAACCACTGTGTTTTACCCTATTCACACAAAGGACGATAACGATAAAGATATGTTTGTAAAATCGTTCTAAATATAAAGGAATAACAAAGTCCACACCACAACAATAAAAGTTAAAACACAGAGAAGCAATATGATTGGAATCATTTTCCTACCCTCCCCCAGCTCCGACCGAGTCACTTCTGGCTGAGATAATGAGCACGCCACTCTGAAGACACTTAAGGTAAGATTGATGATAAAACTCAATAAACAATAAAACATTATATTATATTAGTTAAAGTTATAAAGCAGTTAAACAGGCTAGCTTTGGTCACGTTTGTAAGCTTTTATCTAGCGTTTTCTCAAAACTTATAAGGAATATAAGGATGTATAAGGAATTAACAACTTACTAGTCTGACAAATACACATAAGCTATAACTAAATCGCTTGTATTATGTATGTTTTGGGTTTATCTGTTTTGGGTTTATCTGGGCAGTTCAGTGATAATTGGGTTAGTGTACGAAAGGCCACATGGAAAAATATTGTAGTATTTGACGTAGTAAATTGGAGTTTACTGCAGTATGTTATAGTGATTACTACACTTTGTTAATGCACTTCAGTATCCTGTAATATTTGTGAGTTGATAAACTATAGTATTCTTAAATTTTTTCTATGGTAAGTTTAAAAAACACTATTGTATCTAGGATTATTACTCTATTTTACTATAGTACAGTAGTCCACTACAGTATTTTCCATATGGGAATGGTGAACTTGATGTTTTTCAGGGCAGACAGCTGTTTAGTTGTAAACTATATTGTGTGTCTGATCAGATCCCAAATCTGGTCCTTTTAATTGCTTACAGTTCTTTGTGAAGGTTATTCCTGTAATTGTACAGTAATGGTAATCGGTGTTGTCAGACCTGCTGTTAGTTTTAGCCTTGCTGTAGGTGTCTGTAGAGGTTTTATATACTGTATATAAAAGTCTGATAGCTATAATCATAATGTTTGCCTTTAGTGACAGTCACAGTGTAGTTGAGAAGGAGAAAAGCAGCATGTTTCAGATTATGTTAAAAATACTAAACACATTTGTAAGGTCTAAGATGTTTTTCCTGTTTCACTGGTGCTATTTACTGACCTACAAGTAGTACAGAATGATCCCTGTTGTTTATATTTAAGCCCTCTACAGCAAATAAAAGTATAAACTCAAAAATGATTAGGTCAGTGATGTCTAAAAAAAACTGAATTATTATAATTTCATAAAGTGACAAAATACATCATCTGGCTTTTGCAGGAAATGACAGCAACAAGGTCCCGGAGGGTCAAACTTAAACCAAAGGATGAAGCTGCATATTTTTCATCCATGCTCAAAGATAAGGATGGATTTGAAATAAAATATATAAATTCATTTAAAGGTGAGTAACACAATTGTCTATGTTTTAAGTATTGTTTTAACTTTTACCCTGACTGCTCTTGGTTAGGTCGAGGAGTGTTCAGCTGTCGCCACTTTCAAAAGGGACATTTTCTTATCGAATATCGAGGGGAAGTCATAACTAAACAAGAATATGAAAGAAGGCACAGAGTATATCATGCTGCACTTGAAGTTTTTTTATTTGAATTTCGTTGTGATGGAAAACAGTTGTGCTATGTATATTGCTGTACTTAATTTACAATGTCTTTCAAATGTACAAAGTTGTAGGTCACCCAGATATACAAACTTTCAATTTCCTGATGCAGCAGTGGTAAACTAGAATTAACTTTTTATTATTATTATTATTCTGTGAAACTTTCCTATTGTATGATTCAGTCAATATTACACCTTGGAGTTAGCACTGTGTTCTGTTTCAGGGTTGATGCTGCCAGAGAAGACGGTTCTTTAGGGAGAATCGTCAATGATGATCATGTGAACCCCAACAGCAAAATGAAAACAATCAGAGTGGACGGAAAGCCCCATCTGTGCTTATTTGCAGTAAAGGACATAAGTCCTGGGGAAGAGATAACGTATAATTATGGAGATTCTGACTGGCCTTGGAGAAGAAAGGTATTAACAGATTGAAATAATCATTTTACTTTAATTTAAAGACACCGTTTAGAGTTAAAACAGTTTTTCAACCATGTGGAGAAGTGTTAGTACTTGATTTTGAATCCACACAAGTTTGTTCTGAGGTCGAACTAATTTATTTCTTTAAAACTTCCATAAAAAGTGTTTTATAACATTGTGTAGTTGACCTTTTGTTAATCTGATTACACAAATCTTGCATATTTTACAGGTTTGTTGTGAGACTGAACAACAGGTGCATGCTTTGGTCAGCTGTGCAGCAGGAGATGGGTCAAAGGAGGTAAGTGTGTGTTTCTAATGCTCAACAGGTAGTTAAATTTCCATTAACTTTGGTAAGATGATGTAGAATCATTACCTTAACATTACAGATGATTAGGACTGTGTGCTGCAATGAATTCTCACATATCCTGATTGTTTGATCTAAGAATTCACTTGTATTATGTAATTTTCACATTAGTTGTTTTGGATACTCAAAGCATCACCATGTACTGCCGTGTTATCCAAAATTAATGTTCAGTACTCAAACCTTTTCAGATCTCAACGTCTGATTCTCAGCTGACATGTCATGACAACACTCAACAGGTAAATGAGCATTTAATAAGCATTTATTTATTAAATGTTCTTTAGTTCCCACACAACAACAGTGATTTTTAATTACAGTCAAACTTAAAGAATTGAAAGATAGCGATAGGCTGATGATACACAGGACAACATTTTGAGCAATCTTGCCAGGCAACTTTTTTTAAGCAATGTTGATTGGGCACTTTCCCCACTGAGAATGGGTAACAATTTTTTTTATCTGGATACTTTAAATCATTCATGGGCCCTGTGTCTCATCTGGTTGCCCACTGATGCCAACAATAACCTAAGTTGCCCTGCAACGTTGCTCAAAAAGTTGCCCCATGTATCATCAGTCATAGGAATTGTTTAATTTACAATGGTATGGATGATGGTTCATTCTGAGCTAGCATGTGTATCATATGTCGTATGTCCCCATACTTACTGCTTTTGTCATGTTGTGGGGGATGGGTAGAAGTTCAGTGTGTGTTTTGTCCAACTGCACCATGGTTTGTGTGTCGTATGTCCCCATACTTACTGCTTTTGTCATATGTCCCCATACTTACTGCTTTTGTCATGTTGGGGGGGAGTGTGTGTTTTGTCCAACTGCACCATGGTTTGTGTGTCGTATGTCCCCATACTTACTGCTTTTGTCATACTATTCAGTAAAGTGCAATACATTTGTGATATACATTTTGGTATTTGTGAAATTAAAATAACTTGTTTAAACCTTAGCCCCTTGTCTTAAAGGTGCCATAGAATGAAAAACCTTAAAATTTACCTTGGCATTGTTGAATAATATGGACAGATAAAACTGTTTCTGGATCATTTTTGCCCTTACCTAAGCCACATACCTTCTATATAAATATCAGAGACCAATTTAAGTATTGTATCAATGCATTCTATTGTGCCTTTACCACCCAACTATAGTATTATAGTATAATCTCTTCTAATCAATTAGAACTTTTTTTTTCCAACAGAATTGTAAAAATGTCATAATTTCCTCAGTAGTATCAAGCTTGAATAAATGTGATTGCTGTAGTGGTCCTTATTCCGCTTTTAAGTGGGCTGGTGTGAGATGTAAGGGTAAGTATTTTGTTCTGAAAATTTTAATATTTTTAAAAATGTTTTACCATTGAAACCCTAAAACTGTGTAATCTTGACATTCTAAATGTATCTTTAAATTAGCTTGAAAAAGCTGACCTTTCTTTCTTTCTTTCTATCTTTCTTTCTTTAGTTCTTTCTCAGTCTATCTGCCTGTGAAATTGTGTAATCGATTCATATTTATATTAGTCTTCTTCTTTCTCTGTTTTCTTCCATCTTATCGCCACACTTTCAAGCACACTGATCATCTATCACTGTTTTACCTATCACTTTTTAAAGCATCTTTTCTTGAATCACCTTTTAATCAAATGAAACCAACCTTGTTTATTATACACTCAATCTAGTTTGTTCCCGCTTCTGGCATAAAACTTGCTATGAGAAAAATGTGAAGCCCAAACCTGACCCCTTAACATCCGTAAGTATGATTTATTGAATAGTCAGATATGTTTTATTTTTCAGCAATTTTCTTCCTTAGAATTAAATTTTCTGAGTATGTACAAAAGATATGTTTACTATTTCAGGATTCTGAAGTAGAATTTTCCAGTGAGAATGTCGGATGAGGACTATGTACCTAATTCTGTCTCAGAAAGTTCAGACGTAAGCAAAGCGTCTCCAGAAAAACTCTTAAACATTAAAAATACTGACGTGTTCTGCATAAAATCTACTGCAGAAATTTAAAATGGCAGACCATGCCAAGAAAGTGTCATAGGTAAAGATTCACTCCCAAAAGTTCCAGTCTGCACAGCACAGCTTGAAATTCCTAGTAAGAAAGTCAAACAAGTACAAATATCGGAAGTTCACAGCGATGTAAGCGTTGGCAATACTGAAAACACGGTTGAGGATATCACAGGCACAGGGGAAGATCCATCTTTACAATCTTCAAATATATCCTCTTCAGTAAGCAAGAAGAATTACTGCTACATTTGTGGAAAACCGCAGTCAAAATTTACACGCCACTTAAAAATCCATGAGAATTCCAACGTCGATGTTGCTCGGGCTTTGGCTCTACCAAAACATTCCAAAGAGCGTCTAAAACTTCTGAACAAACTGCGGAACAAAGGAAACTATGAACACTGCAGATGTTTTAGCGAATGGGACTGGATTGTTAAAAATCAAACGTAAGCCAAAGAAAAAATATGAATCAAAAGATTATGTGCATTGTATGTATTGCCATGCAATGTTTCTCCGAAAGGATCTCTGGAGACACGTTCGAAATTGTCTTTCCAAACCAGTGGAAGATCAGGCAGTGCCAGGAAAAAGTAGGGTCTTGTCTTTGGCAACAATGTCTAATGCAGCCCTCTGCCAACAAATATCACAAGGTGTTTGGAAACTGCTAACTATGATGAAAGACGATGACATCTCTGCTGCTGTGCGGAGTGACTTTTGCATTCTTCAGCTGGCCCAGTCATTTTACAATAAACATGGGCAGGATCCCACAAAATATGACTATATTCGACAGAAGCTCCGGGAAGTTGGAAGACTTCTGCTGATTCTGAGAAAGTAATTTTCTGTACAGACTCTTGAAGATGCTGTAAGACCTGCAAATTTCAATGTGGTTATCCAGGCTGTCAAGAAGGTATCTGGGTTTGATGATGGAAAACACTCATTCCAGACACCAAGCCTTGCCCTTAAGTTGGGCCACTCACTGAATAAGATATGTGACATTGTACATTGCAGAGCTCTAATGGCAGAAGATGGTGAGGGGATAAAGTCAACCCAAGCATTCAAAAAGCTGTATGATGCAAAGTGGTCTGAACTCGTTTCCCACACAGCTTTGACCACCTTGAATGAGGGGCGCTTTAACAAGCCATCTACCCTCCCTTTCACAGAGGATGTACAACGTCTTCACCAGCATCTTGAAAAGGTTGTTGATTTAGCCTCTGAGAACTTGAAACAGATGCCATCAGCACAAGTCTATGGCGACCTATGCAAAGCAACTCTTGCAAAAATAATATTGTTCAACTGGCGACGTGGAGGAGAGGTTGCAAAAATGCAACTCAAAGGTTTTCTAGAGAGGGACACAGCTCCCCTACATAAAGATGTTGCTGTTGGGCTAACAAAGTTTGAACAAAAACTTTGTACACATTTCAGTCGGGTGGAAATTAGGGGTAAAAGGGGGCGAAAAGTGGCAGTTTTGCTGTCACCAGACATGGTTGATGCCTTAACACTCCTCATAAGCAGAAGAAGGGAGTGTGGCATCCCTGAGGAAAACCAATTCCTGTTTGCTCGACCAAGCTGTTTGAGTTGTTATAGAGGACAAGACTGTCTGAGAATCTATGCACACGAGTGTGGTGCACAAAACCCGGAACTCCTCCGGTCGACCCAACTGCGCAAACATGTAGCAACTTTGTCGCAGGTGCTTAACCTGAAAAACCACGAGTTGGACCAAGTTACGGACTTCTTGGGCCACGATATTCGTATGCACAGAGAATACTATCGACTTCCAGAGGCTACAACCCAGCTGGCCAAGATTTCAAAGTTACTCCTCACTGTGGAGAAAGATTCTCTTTCAAATCTCCAGGGCAAAACGCTAGAAGAAATTGAAATTGAAGGTAATGCTACTAAAGTTGTTTTTTTTAAATGAAATTTTGAAGTTTACTGTAAGTATATTCATATCCTAAAGATAATCCCTAACGTACGGACCATAGATCTTAACAATATAATGTTCACCAAATATTAGAGTTATCACTATGTCTTCTATTTTTACTCTAACATTAGCAATGTTAAGCTTACTTGATACTCAATTTTTTTTTAGACAAGTTAGACTTTTCTGATTCGGAACATAGTGAAGACAGTGATGCTGAGGAGGCACATCCACAGACAGAAACAGGTAAAAGCACATAAACATACAAACATCAAATCAGTAATGTCAGTGTAAGAAGTGGGCCATGTGATGCACCAAAACATTATACAGTAGTTCAGAGATCTTACAGAAGCATAATTCATGTAGACCAAACACTGCTGCTGTTTGTTATTAGTATTTTATTTTTCTATTCACAGATACAGACCCTGCCTTAGGAGGCCCATCTAAAGGTATGACAATACTAAAACTTTTTTAACTTTAAACCCACATATATCAAAATTATATATACTTTTGAAACCAAAATGAGTGTTATAAATGTTTAAAATTCAGTTTAGATTGCTTAAATTATAATATTGTGTAAATGATGCAAGTTTTTGGGGAACACTTTACAGTAGGGGTACATGAATTACCATGAATTAATGCATAAATTAACAGAGAATTATGAATTACTTCATCCATTAAAATCTCAATTATCAGGAACTAGCATTGTCACGGTTGCAGGTGCATGCGCCCTGTCTGTTGTCTGTTATTGTCACGTGGGATTGTTTTGCAGTCCCACGCGTTCTGTTACGTGTTTGTGGATCACGTGTGATTACGTCAGCTGTGCTAATTTGATGCCACAGCTGTACGTGATCACCGTGGTCTTACTTAAAGAGCTGGATCCAGCTCTGCAGTGTCAGTTCGTTAGTTTGCGTGTTCATGTGTCTATGTGTTCTCGTCATGATCTTGTCATTTGCGTGTGGACACCATATGGCGTGTGGTCATTTGCGTGTTTGTCTACACCATACCTGCACGCTATTTTGTTATTGTTAGATTAAATATTACTTGCAATTGGATCCACCAGACTTTGTCTTTTATTCACGTGACAGAACGAACTGACCATTTATGGATCCAGCAAGAGTCACGCAGTGGGCAGAAATTTTAGCTCACAACCAAGCCAGAATCGATCATCAGGAGATGATAATAACGGCTTCCAATTAGGCGGTACAGACTCTTGTTACTCAAGTCACTGCACTCACCACACAGGTGCAGCAGCTCTCGGGAGAAGTTCTCGCAGCTGGAGTCATGCCACTTCAAGCCTCGCCCACGGTTCAGGAACTGGGTAGATCCTTAGCAGAACCGCGTCTTCCTCCACCGGCGTCCTACTCAGGGGATCCGTTGCTTTGTCGAGCTTTTGTCACCAAGTGCTCCTTGTACATGGATCTTCAACCGTCCCACTTTTCATCAGAACGCGCCAAGGTTGCTTTTGTGGTTAACCTTCTTTCTGATAAGGCCGCTCTTTGGGGAACTGCGGTGTGGGAACAACAACTTCCATGTTGCTCGTCATTTAAGTCCTTCACTGACGAACTAAAGAAGGTTTTTGACAGAGCAGCTTCTGGCAGAGAGGCGGCCCGTTTTTTTGCGGAACTAAAACAGGGCAGTCTCAGCGTGGCGGACTATGCCATCCAGTTCCGCACGCTGTCGGCGGAATGTGGTTGGAACACGGAGGCTCAATGGGACATGTTTTTGCATGGTTTGTCAGATTACGTCTATGACAAGATATATACCACGGAGCTTCCTTAAACCTTGGATGCTCTTATCGACCTGGCCATTAGAGTGGACAACCGGCTATCACGGAAGGAGACTCGGTTTCGGCGAGGGACGTCACATCTTCCTGGGGGTTTTCCGGTTTCGTCATCAGTAGCGGAAGTACCAGCCTATGAACCGGAACCCATGCAAGGGGGCAGCTCCCGTCTCTCGTTGCTCGAGAGGCAGCGACGTCGCTCGGAGGGGTTGTGCTACTACTGCGGAGGAGCGGGACACATCATCGCTTCATGCCCATTAAAGGTTCCCCACCCGTCAGTAGGTAAGAGCTTACTGACGGGTGAGATGAAGATTAAGAAATCTTCTGATGTCGCCACTGTTCTTCCAGTCACTCTTGTTTGGTCATCAAAGACTTTTAATTGCCAGGCGCTTGTGGATTCTGGGGCGGAGGGGAATTTCATTGACTCTGATTTAGCTTTTAAGTTAGAACTTCCGATAATTCCCTTGCCACAACCTTTTTCGGTGCACGCCCTCGGTGGTCTTTCCCTCCCCTCCATCACTCACTCCACAGGTTCCATCAAATTAGTCACATCTGGCAACCACTCGGAACTCATCACTTTTTTTTTAACGGACATCCCTAACACTCCAGTGGTCCTTGGACACCCCTGGCTGACCCTTCATAAGCCTCACATTAATTGGGGTCAGAATTCTGTCATGTCGTGGTGTGATCAATGTCATGTGTCTTGTCTTTCGTCTGCTCGTTCTGTTGTGTCTTGTTCTGTGTTTCAGGAGGAGCGTGTGGACCTGTCAAACGTGCCTAGTGAGTACCTCGACCTGAAGAGAGTGTTCAGTAAGTCTCGAGCTGCTTCTCTACCTCCTCATCGTCCCTATGACTGTGCCATAGACTTATTGCCAGGTACGTCTCCGCCTAAGGGCAAACTATACTCACTTTCTGTTCCAGAGAGGAAGGCCATGGAGAAATACATTTCTGATTCTCTAGCGGCCAAGATCATTCGTCCCTCTTCTTCACCGGCGGGAGCGGGGTTCTTTTTCGTGAAGAAGAAGGATGGTTCTCTTCGCCTATGTATTGACTATGGAGGGCTGAATAACATTACTCTTAGGAATACCTACCCTTTGCCGTTGATGTCTTCAGCCTTCGAGAGTCTGCAGGGGGTGTCCTTCTTCACGAAATTGGATCTTCACAACGCTTATCATTTGGTTCGTATAAGAGAGGGCGATGAATGGAAAACTGCTTTTAATACCCCCAGGGGGCACTTTGAATATCGTGTTCTTCCCTTCGGGCTTTCCAACGCTCCAGCGGTTTTCCAGGCACTCGTCAATGATGTGTTGCGAGATATGATAGAGCAGTTCATTTATGTCTACCTGGATGACATTTTGATTTTTTAATGTTCTCTCCAGGATCATGTGCAACACGTCAGACGAGTGCTTCAGAGGCTGTTAGAGAATGGGCTTTATGTCAAGGCGGAGAAATGCGTTTTTCATGCACAGTCTGTTCCTTTCCTGGGACACATCGTGTCAGTCGAAGGGGTCCGCATGGATACAGAGAAGATTCAGGCTGTGGTGAATTGGCCAACCCCAGATTCCCGCAAGGCCCTGCAAAGGTTTCTGGGCTTTGCCAATTTTTATCGGCGTTTTATTCGCAACTTCGGCCAGCTCGCCGCACCTCTGACTGCCTGAACCTCCTCCAAGACTCCGTTCAGGTGGTCGAGCGCAGCGCAAGCTGCGTTCAAAAATTTAAAATCTCGTTTTGTCTCAGCACCAATTCTTGTAGCCCCTGATTCTTCCCAGCAGTTTGTGGTGGAGGTTGACGTGTCAGAGGTGGGGGTGGGAGCCATCCTGTCCCAGCGTTCCCTTTCGGATGGCAAGATTCATCCCTGCGCGTTTTTTTCTCACCGTTTGTCCGCAGCTGAACGTAACTATGACATTGGTAATAGGGAGCTGCTGGCTGTCAAACTCGCCTTGGAAGAGTGGCGTCATTGGTTAGAAGGTTCGGGGGTTCCTTTTATCGTTTAGTCTGATCACAAGAATCTTGAATATATTAAGTCCACCAAAAGACTAAGCTCTAGGCAAGCTCGGTGGGCGTTATTTTTCGGTCGCTTCGATTTTACCATCTCTTATCGACCGGGTTCCAAAAACATCAAACCCGACGCGTTATCCCGTCTTTTTGATTTTTCCGACCGCATGTCATCCCTCAAACCCATCGTCCCAGAGAAAATTTTTATCTCTGCGGTTACTTGGGAGATTGAGGCTAAGGTTCGCACAGCCTTGGATGGGGTAACGCCTCCTCCCGGATGCCCACCGAGTCAGTTGTTCGTGCCAGAGGAGATTCGGTCTGACGTCATTCGATGGGGACAAGCATGAGTTCAAAATCTTTTATTTATGACGTCATAGATGAAAAACACCTTAAGACATTCACTAAGATGAGTACATCATCATGATTAATAGGTTATTATGCATGATCATGATGTTTTCTTTTTCACAGAAAACAAGATTTTTAATATCCATTATGGGTAAAGCTATGCTTATGGTACATGTACTAAATTATTATTTTTTTCAATCAAGTAAGACTACTTGAATTATTAAAGGAATATACAAAAATCTGCATAATCATGCATGCATACAGGTTAGAAAAGTATATCAGTAACAGTAATTAATGTGAGAACTAATGTTTGTCATTAATTATGATGAGTTATGATGATGAGTGATGAGCACGTATATGTCTTCTTCATAGCAGCCTGCATGTAAATGGACAGACCCCCAACACTGGGGTATGTGAATTCTGTTGACATCCAAAAACAGTAGTCATCATTAACTAAGCATTAATTTCTCATGACCTCATTGTGTGTGACCCCTCAAGTAAAGTGGTAACTTGGTCCTCTGGAATACTGATAAACAGTGTGTTATTAAAGCGATAGTTCACCCAGAAATGAAAATGTGATGTTTAACTGCTTACCCCCAAGAGTCAGTGATATAGATGACTTTGTTTCTTCAGTAGAACACAAACAAAGATTTTTAACTCAAACCGCTGAAGTCTTTCAGTCATATATGGCAGTCAATGGGTCCCATGGCTTTGAGAGTCAAAAAACATGCACAGACTAAACCAATTTAATTACTTGTGCTTAAACAGATTTTTGTGCTTAAACAAATTTTGTTTAGCCGTTGTATTCACAATCTCTGCACTGTGTAAAGAATGAGTGACATATACAGTCTGTATTTGGATGTAAGACTACTGTATTTGGATGTCAACAAATTTTGCATAGTCTGTGCTGTGATTGGCCAGTGTTGTGCTCTGTCCATATATAGCCTATATTTATAGGCTACTATGAAGAAGACATGAACATACTTGATATCTCATATTCAGTTCTCACATTAATTGATATACTGTTCTAGCCTGTATGCATGCATGAGGTAATATTGATTATTTTTCTATATTCCATTTAATAATTCAAAATGATTTGAATTGAAACATGTACCATGAGCATAGGTTTATCTACAATGTATAGTAAAGACCTTGTTTTTTGTGAACAATGAAAATAAACATAAATCATGATGATGTACTCGTCTTAATGTCTTAAGGTGTTTTTTATCCATGAAGTCATGAATGAAAGACTTTGAGCTTGTGTTAGTTCCTGATAATTCATGAGATTCACACTTGCCATAAAGTGTTTCCATGTTTTGAATGTGTATTTTTTTTTAAGATCATTGCATGAAGGACAAATATCACAGCAGGAGTGAAGAGCATAAACAACCTGGTAAAAGCACACAATCATATAAAGAAAGAACACTGTACTAGGGAATTCTGTAGATCAATCATTTTAGCTGGTTTTATAGTAAAGGAGGATTTTTTTGCTAAAGATTTACAGTTTCCACTTAAATGTGTAGAATAATTTATGAAATGTTTGAGTATGTTCCATCAGAACCTTTATTCTGAGCCATACTATTCATACCACAGGAATGAAAAAAGCTAGGCAGCCTGTTGTGAACCCACCAGGCACCTCAGATGGTATCATCGTCTACCTCACTCAGCCAGCATATCCATTAAGGTTTAATTCAATTCATGCAGACCAAGCAATACTACTGTTTGTTACAGGGTTTTATTTGTCTATTCACAGATATTGAGACTTCCTTTGGAGGCTCATCTCAAGGTATGATGAGAATAAAATGTTTTTAACTACTAATCTATATAGGCCTGTCATGATAACATTTTGTTGGTCGATATATTGCCCCGTAAAATAATTGCGATAAGTGATATTATTGACATTTTAAGACCATTTTATGCCAATGAATGTAAAATTATAATATAACAGCATAATAATGCAAGAAGGCCACACACTTTCAATTGATAAACAAACATTAAATTCATAAATTATTTAGATCATGAAAATTAAGTGTCCAAATATTAGATACCTTAAAAAACTTGAATAAACAGTAAATCCACATTTTCTTACAAATAGAAAAAAGACAAATGGACTAAGAACTGTTATGGAGATTTTTCCATCTACAGAAAAATAAGATAACATAAACACTATTGCTGAGAAACACAATCCCTATTTAACATTTTTTATGTTATTGTGTTTTTTATGTAAATATAAATGGTGATGTATTGCATTACCAAAAATTGAGGTCATGTACATTTATTGTGCGATAAGTCGATATATTGATTATTGTGACAGGTAGGGATGCAACGATTATAGATTTTGGTTGTACGATTATAGTCTGAGGAATAATCACGGTTTCACGGTTATCACAGTGATTATTATTCATTAATTAATTTCAAAACACTATTAGTTAAGAAAATCACCTGAAAACTCCTTATATTTTAAAGTGTTATTTATTGCTGCTCAGTAACCAAATAATACAGCACAAAATAATAATAAAAAACAAATAATAGTCCATTTCCAGTCCAGTAATAAGTTTACACTGAAAATAAATAACAGGATAATAAATAAATAAATAAATAAAAATAAGAATAAAAAAAAATTGCTAAGTATTTACCTATTAAAGAGAACAACTGTAGTTAAAGGCACTTGTGATCAACTATATTACAAAATTGTTTGGTATTTTCATTTAGTGTTTTTTTCTTTTTGGACCAGAGTAGAAACAATGAAAATAAAAAAGCTCTAACTGGCTTTTGACTTTAACAATATAGCCTCCTTTTGAAAAGGAATAATGTAGTACAGTGAAAATAAATAAAAAAGAAACCACATCTCTGGTATTGAATATTAGCAAGCTATACATCCTTTTGGAACAAAACAAGGAGTCAAAATCTGCAGGACCCACATACAACAGGGCCCTCAAATTGCACACTTATTTCCAGTCCTTTCAGTTCATATTATAGTGCAAAAATGTAAGCATGTTCACATTCTCAGTACTCAGTCTTGACTAATGAGGAGACAGGATGTGGCCACTTGCGCTAAACACCCTTTCCGAGGGCACACTTGTTCACAGGCTCTTTTTGGTGATGGTGGATGAGGCCCTCACACTGCAAAGAAACCAAACACATGGAAATAATGCAATGCTTTCTTCATATTACTGGCATTGTCTGTTGTAATTTCAGACAGGTTCTCTTTTTTTATCTTCCAGTCCAGGAGCATGTTTTCTATCATTTCAGTGATATGCTCTGCTGTGGTCTTCTGAAAAAAATAAAGAGTCTCAAGACAGTGAGTCTTTAGCTTCCAATCAGTAGAGAGGTAATGCACTGTAAAGCTCATAAAGGGTTCTCCTCCACCACCATGGCTGGTCCACAGGTCTGTGGTAACCCCAAACCACACACCCTCTGCCAGCTGTTCCTCCACACTTGCTCGTACTTCCTTTTACATGGCTGGGATTTTGTTTGTGGAGAAGTAGCTTCTTGTAGGAACTTTGTATTGTGGCACTGCCTTTTTCATCAGATGAAGAAATCCAGGTTTTTCCACAATCTGAAATGGCATCATATCTTTGGAGAAATAAGCCACTGCTTTATTCAAATCCTGGTTTTGTTTTGAAGTGGGAGCTTTCATTCATACATAATCATTTTAATAATTTGTAATAATTCGTCTAACACATCGTTTGTTTAGGTTGCACTGAAACCCATGCACAACTCTCACCGCTACAGTGTTGATTCATTAACATTTAATTTCCTACCAACGTATTTCATTTAAGTAATTTGTCACAGAATTTAACTTATGCATAACCTTTACTTGAGCATGCAATGCTGGATGGTGATCCTGCAGGTGCTGTATCAAATTAGATGTGTTCGATCCTTTATCAGCAACCTTTTTACGGCACGTTTTGCAAAAAGGTGATCCGTCATCTTCAATGATGAACGCCTGGTCATTTGTGTACCCAAAATTATCCCAAACTGCCGACTTCAGGCGCTTCTTCGGAGGAAACAGAGTTTCACTGTTTGGTGCCTCAGCCATAGTTAATCCAGTGTGCGTGCATATTAGCCTCGGTCTCTTATAAGCTCTGAACTTTAAGCTAGCGCACAGTTGGCAAAACTTTGTTTAGTTGCAGCAGTTTTGTTCCGTGCAGCAGAAACGCTGTGTTGAGAAGCCTTTATGATTAATTAAACGTGACGAATTAAACAAATTAAATAGTGACAGGCCTAAATCTATATTAGGAAATAAGCAACCATGAAGTCAGGTCTTTAATTTCATTCTTTTATTTACAATTTGATATTTGATATATGAGGAATGTAACATTGGGCCAACAGTTAAAACCAATTTTACAAGGATGGTAACAAAAAAACTTAATAAATAAATTGCTCCTATTACTGAAACATACATGATTAATGAAAACAGCAGCCCATAATTTTTTACTCTTACGGATTAGTGATCTATACAACAAGACTTGACTAAAGACAAGGGTTGGTAAGAGTGTGTCTGGTTGGGAGAAGAGGGAGAGGAGCTCTGGTCGTCATAGTGTTCACCCCAGGGTTCAGGAACCTGTTTTCCTCTTTTTGTAGGGAATCACGAAAATTCTGCTGAAAAAAATCTGGATGATGCTAAAAGGAAGCAGAAACGAGCCTGGTCTCCAACTGAAATTGCAGCAGTACAGAGGCATTTCCGCGACCACATAGCAGGGGGTAAACTCGCCACTAAAATTGAATGCCAGCAGTGCAAGAATGCTGAGCATCCAGCTTTGGCTACTCGCACACTCCAAAACATTAGGGATTTTGTCAGGAATCGCAACTTAACCCTAAAAAAGAAACCGTCTCATTAGGTGTTTTTGTTTTTTACTTTTTGTTTATATGTAAGCGGAATATTCTTCTGCTGTTGAAGTTTGTTGAAGGATTCAATATGCTTTCAGCAATGTTTAGTTTAACTGTTATGTTTAGGAACAGTTAAAATATTTAAGATCCCCACTTTACACTTACAGTAAGAGCGTTTGTTTTTTTCGTTACACACAGTACACAGGATGTTTCTTGATACACAAAATGGTCTTGTGATGTAAAATATTAAGGGCAACTACTGTAATGTTGTTAAAATTAAACTTTGCTCCTTGTTCACAGACTGTGCATACTGTTATATGTCTGCACCGCTTGTTTGAATGTTGATTCTTTGCTTAAAAATGATCACCCACTCTGGGTTTTTCTGCAAACAACCAGCTAGATTTACATTGTGTATAGATCGATA
>CAIGQV010019101.1:12165526-12195905 GCA_903798115.1 Danio jaintianensis | reverse complement strand
CTTCGGATCACGAGTCCAACACTCTAACCACCAGGCCACGACTGTATCGTAAATTTAATGTATCGTAAATCATATAATATTAGTACTCTAGAATTTGTCTTCATTATTCTCTTTATCAATTATGGTTTTGTAAATCTAAATATTGTTGCTACAAATCATTTCAAAGTGAAACGCACACCTGTGTCCTAAACAAGTATATCTCATATTTTCTTATACAGATGCACATTGATTTCCCTGTTTGCACCTCTCAGTCTCTGCAACAATTTAAAATAAGTCAGTCATAATTAGAGTCATATTTAGTTTAAAAAGCAGTTAAATAAGTTTAATAACTGGTTATATAGAATCTTGATTATGTAATCGGATTATTTAAAAAAAACATAATAATATATTAAACAATTACTTATATACAGTTAAGGGTGGCGTCACGGTGGCGCAGTGGGTAGCACGTTCGCCTCACAGCAAGAAGGTCGCTGGTTCGAGCCTCGGCTGGGTCAGTTGGCGTTTGTATGCAAACTGTGTGGAGTTTGCATGTTCTCCCCGTGTTCGCGTGGGTTTCCTCCGGGTGCTCCGGTTTCCCCCACAAGTCCAAAAACATGTGGTATAGGTGAATTGGGTAGGCTAAATTGTCTGTTGTGAATGAGTGTGTGTGGATGTTTCCCAGTGATGGGTTGCAGCTGGAAGGGCATCCGCTGCGTAGAACATATGCTGGATAAGTTGGCGGTTCAATCCACTGTGGCGACCTCGGATTAATAAAGGGACTAAGCCGAAAAGAAAATAAATGAATGAATGACAGTTAAGGGTAAAATTATTAGCCTTCCTGTGCAATATTTATTCTTTTTCAAATATTTCTCAAGTGATATCTAACGGATTAAGAAAGTTTTCACAGTATTTCCAATAATATTTTTTCTTCTAGAGACAGTCTTTTAACCATTTTAAGGTTAAGCAATATTTTTTCCTATTGGCTACAGAAGAAACCACTGTAGCCAATGACTTGCCTAATTACCCTAACTTGCCTAATTAACCTAATTAACCTAGTTAAGCCTTTAAATCGCACTTTAAGCTGAATACTAGTATCCTGAAAAATATCTAGTAAAATATTATGTACTGTCATCATGGCAAAGATAAAATAAGTAATATTATGTTTTAATATGCTCATAATCTACAATTTATTTCACCCAAAATTTATTTCATACCTGGAAAACCTTGGCTGTGTAATGTAATTGCTGTTTTAACAGCAATTACCCCAGCCCCACTGAGATTTTAGGTTGAATCTTCAATCATTTTAGAACATATTTCCATTTTGATGTTTTTTTTTGGTCACATTACATGCAGGTAAACAAATACAGAATGTCTACTTTAACTCTTATTGGTTTTCATTCATTCATTTTCCTTCAGCTTAGTCCCTTTATTCATCAGGGGTCGCTACAGCGGAATAAACCGTCAACTTATCCAGCATATGTTTTATGCTGCGGATGCCCTTCCAGCTGCAGCCCAGTACTGGGAAACACCCAGCGCATGTCTGTGGACTGTGGCGGAAACCGGAGCACCCGGAGGAAACCCATGCGAACACAGGGAGAACATGCAAACAGCACACAGAAATGCCAACTGGCCCAGCCGGGACTCTAACCAGCGACCTTCTTGCTGTGAGACCACAGTGCTAACCACTGAGCCGCGTCACCGCGTTGCTGGTTTTATATTTAAAAAGTAGTCATTTATTTGAATTTTTTTTTATTTAAATTCGAACTATTCACAAAACTGCTGCAGTTCTTTCACAAACCCCAGTTTGGGAACTCCTATCATAATGTGTTTAAATACTCTTTAAATCCACTAAATATCAATGCGTAATATATCCACTCAAATCTATGTGATAATCGAAATAATCTAAAATGAATTTGAGTAATCTAGTAGTAATCTAAGAAGTCATCAAAAAGTAGTGAATACAAAACCTGCAATGTATAATCCTGATCAATTAACTATATTGTTTAATTATTAGTAAACTGTCAAAGCTCAAATGTTATATCAGAATTAAACCCTTAAAAGAGCTGTTTACACATCCAAAAGTAAACTTAGATTGAGTGAAATGGAGGGAAAATGTTAAAGCAATGCAACATTATATAAGATGTTGAAATAAGTGTTAAAAAGCAAAGGCTGGACATTCAGCCAGACACGCAGGTAGTCTATGATGATCCAGGACTGGTCACTATGACTGTCCAAGCGCTGCATAAACAGGCTGAATTCTGTCTGCCTCTACAGAGACTTCCATATAAAGACATTTGCTGCCACTGTAACTCTGAAGAATCCATTTGTATATAGTTCACTTCCAGCATCACTTCAATTATGCACAATATATCGTGTGTACTACTTTTGGTTGACAGATTGGCTCTGATTCAAAACCTAATTAATTGCTTTGCTGCCTGTTGAATTATAAGTGATGCTTCATTTCATTTCATCTCAAGAAACTCAACACATCTTTACACTGGAAATCCAACTCACATTTTGACATTAGCATGTTGCTAAGAAGCATGAAACACAAGCTGCACACATTTTAATTAAAGTGAACTTAAGTTCATTAAGTGTATTAAGTTCACTTAATGAATTATAATCCATTTCAATAAGCTTTTTGCATTGCTGTATTGTGAATATGTATGTTGCTAAGCTAACAACAGAGTTCTCATAAGTCACTGAAGATTTAAAGGTCTAAAATCTGAGCCTCCTAAATTTAATGTCATTAAAATGTTTTAAAATGTGTTTTTTTTTCTTCTAGATTCTTCTAGATAGAGGGTTGTGTGTGACTGAAATAATCCAAAACATGTTTATATAGAGATTGTGTGAGCTTGCATGTTACTTGTGTGGGGGTGTGCAACAAGTTGTCAGGATTTGAGAACAAAACCTACACGCAGAACAGCCAGGGAGTTTGCAAAAAGGTTTTTATTAACAAAATTATTAACAAAAAACTTGGGCAAAACAAGCCCAAACAGTAGCCAACGAGACCCAAAAAGACCCATGATAGTGCATGAAGTGGAACAAAATAAAACAAGCACACAAAACCAACAAGATACCTGACCTAAACATGACTTGACTATGACAAAAAACACAAAACGAAGCAGCACATTACAGGTCACAGAGAGAGAATAAATAAGGAACCAGAGAGGTAGGAAATAGAAAGGACAGGAGGGGACAATAACTAATAATCAGGTGTCATGGGGGGTGGGGTTCACACAATAGACAAGAGCACATGGCACATAAAACAAAATCCATGTACACACACAACATGAGAGCAACACAAACGGCTTGTAGGACTTCAAGCGGCACCTCAAGAATCAGCTGCCACATGACAAAGCAAAGCATTCTGGTTAGACAATTTGTCTGACTTTAATCGCCGCTGCAGCTGCCTTATGGTGTGTTTCCATTGGCACATTGAAGCGTAAATGCCCATGCAGTGCATTATGGGATTGAAAGCGGCATGGAGAAAGCAGCAATCATTCATTCATAAATGCAGTAAGATTTTTATAAATTACAACTTTCTTAAAACAGAGCATTTAAAGATGTTTATGAGATCTCTGTACACACACTCAAAAAAAATGTTTGTTATTTGTTCAAACTACTTAATTGTTTTATGTTCAATCCAGTTACATTTGTAAAAACTTAACCTAAAAAAGTTAACCTAATTTCTTCATGGGCAGCACGATGGCTCAGTGGTTAGCAAGAAGGTCACTGGTTCAAATCCCGGCTGGGCCAGTTGGCATTTCTGTGTGGAGTTTGCATGTTCTCCCTGTGTTCATGTGGGTTTCCTCCGGGTGCTCCGGTTTCCCCCACAGTCCAAAGACATGCGGTATAGGTGAATTGGGTAAACAAAATTGACCATAGTGTATGTGTGTGAATGAGTGTGTATGGATGTTTCCCAGTACTGGGTTGCAGCTGTAAGGGCATCCACTGTGTAAAACATATGCAGGGTAAGTTGGCGATTCATTCCGCTGTGGTGACCTGAATAAGGGACTAAGCCGAAGAAAAATGAATGATTTAATCAAAGCGAGTCTCCAATTGGCAATTGATTAATTCAAATGATCTGGTAAGAGCAAGTCTCCAATTAATGATTTCTTGATTCAAATAATCTAATCAGAGTGAGTCTCCAGTTAATTGAGTGATTCAAATGATCCAGTCAGAAGGAGTCTTTAATAAATGCAAAATTCTGTTGTACGACATTGCGAAAAGGGACGGGTTTAAACAAGACAATTAGATATTAAAAAAAGAAAGCGATTGGTCCCTATTTTAGCCAATATTTCTGTACAGAGAGGTCATGATTTGATCTTCGATTGGTCTTACGCAGTCACGCGATGCAATTTTGCAGGTCAGAGTTCACCAAGCTTGAACTTTCCAACGCAGCGAACTTTAAAACTTGTCGCACGAGCTTGCGTTTGCAGTCTGTCGCATTCGCATTGGAAGTCTATGGGAGAAAAGTCCAGTGTGACCGCGGCTTTAGTTGCCAAGTATTGACTGACTGATTCAAATGATTAGGTCAGAGCAAGGCTCCAATTAAACATTTACTGATTCAAATGATCCAGTAAGAGCCAGTCACCAGTTAACAATTTATTGATTCAAATGATTCAATCAGAATGAGTCTCCAATTAACAACTGATTGAAGCTGCGGTCACACTGCACTTTTCTCCCCATAGACTTCCATTCATACGCATGCGAATGCATCAGACCGGAAACACAAGCTCGTGCGACAAGTTTCGCAGTTCGCTGCATTGCAAAGTTCAAGCTTGGAGAACTCTGACCTGCTAAATCGCATCACTTGACTGTGTGAGACCAATTGAGGATCAAAACATGACCTCTCTGGACAGAAATTTAAAACATGGACCAATCGCTTGCTTTATTTAATGTCTAATCATCTTGTTTAATCCCACCCAATTGGTTATTTGTAAGCAATGTCAGCTTCCGATTCACTAAATTAACGACGCAGATCAGGCAGGAGAGTGCTGGAAGCTGTTTACACTGCTTTTACACTGAGTTTGTATACCCTTTGGAAAAAAAATTATCCCTCATGTTTTTTTCATGATTAACAGGCTCAATGACATTCACATTCAGCACAGTTTATTCATAAACCTAATCATTTATTTACAATTTAAATCGTCACAGGCTCAGTCCCAACATGATGTGTATTGCAGATAGCCAACAGCTATAATGCTTCAAAAATCGATTTATTTTGTACACATTAGAAGAGAGGAAAAATATCGTCAGTGGGGGCAAAAAATTGTCATCATTAATCTACAATCCACAATATAGACACTTAATATTTCTATTTTGTACGCATGCCTATTTTATTGCCATAAATAAACATTGTAAATTTTTTCATTGTTGTAAATTTAAATAATTGTATATGTATACTATTTGCACCTTAGTGTATGACACTTTTCAATAAAATTCATGACACAATGAAAAAACATAAATACATATTCTAAATACTTTCATACATAAAAATGTATAATATATATAACCTCTGTACTCTACAAATATTAGTCTTCAGCAGGGGCAGCGTAAAAGAAAAATATGAAAATATATGAAAAACAATATGACATTTGTATATATTTATACAGACAGATTGTATGGATCTTACTCAAAATGAGCAAATTTAATATATATATATATATATATATATTTTTTTTTTTTTTTAAGTGAAGTTTATTTATAAACTAATTTCGAGAGGATCACGTTCTTATGATTGACCATGGCTGGTCCTGCATTAGCTAACACATAATTCTACAATCAGATGATTCCTAAGTAATTATAAATAACCAGAGTTATCTTCGTCTTGAAGAATCCCCCCTTCCACCCCTACTCCTCCTCCCTTTTCCTAGATAGGGCAGCACGGCGGCCCAGTGGTTAGCACAGTTGCTTCACAGCAAAAATGTCACTGATTCAAGTCCTTATCAGGCTAGTCGATGTTTCTGTGCGGAGTTCCCCGGTTTCCTCCCACTGTCCAAAGACATGCGAGTGAATTGACCAAACCAAATTGGCACCATAGATGAGCTCTAAAGCCACGGTCACACTGGACTTTTCTCCCCATAGACTTCCATTCATATGTACGCGAATGCGTCAGACGCAACGCAAGCTCGTGCGTCAAGTTTCGCTGTTCGCTGCGTTGCAAAGTTCAAGCTTGGTGAACTCTCACCTGTGAAATCGCATCACTGCGTGAGACCAATCGAAGATCAAAACCTGACCTCTTGGACAGAAATTTTAAATATGGACCAATCGCTCACTTTTTAAAATGTCTAATCATCTTGTTTAATCTCGCCCCTTTTCGTAGCGCCGTACAACAGAATTTTGCATGCTCAAACTTTAGTGTGACTGCTGCATTAGTCAGCAGTATATCTCTCTATAGCAATCCCTATTTTGTCATTAGCCATAAATATGTAGAGGAGTTCTCGAGATCTACCTGAGCTCAAACTCCCTTTTCACCCTGCAAACGGGAGGGAGCCCCGGGTTCGAGGATCTTATGAGCTCAGGGCTCTCCTCCGGGACAGCATGCTACACACGCTTTATAATCAATCATCAGCTAAGTGTGAACTCTTGAAATAAACATTGTATGTTCAAATTAAAAATCACTGAGTTTTTTTTTATACATTTCTATGCAGATATACTTGAAGTGCTCTATTTATAATATAAAATATTAAGTATATTCAATATAGCACAATTTAGACACAAAAATATTCTGTGAAATTTACTTAATGTAAATCATAAAATAAAAGATATATCTTTTAATATTGTTGGATGTTGTTTCACATTTTAATACTGTTTACTGTTTACATCATTTGCCAGCAATTGATGAGTATGTAAAATTATTTAACTAAAAAAGTGATCAATAGATTTATAACATTTGAGCTAAAAAAACAAAAAAAACATGCCATTTCTAAATGCCAATTGGGTGTTGATTTTGTTTGTAAATTGTATGTGGTTTGATCAATGTTATCCACATTTGATGGCATGTCTAGCAAGAACTTTGTATTAAGCAAATAATCTTAGTTATCACTAAACGCCCTCTCTATTTTTTTGTACATTATTAAATTGCTATCCTTTCTCCAAAGTCTGTCTAAATTCAATTTTTATGAGGTTCCTTCATGCAGAGACACTGCCTCCAGAGTCGATGCCTGATAGGGCACACAGTCAACAAGTCAGCGAGGTAGCCTTTCATCAAGTGTCGAAATGAGATCCTGTCCTCTTGTACCATACTACCCCATCCTGCCATGGCCAGTTTAAATCTAAAGTAATGCTAAGTAAATGGTAGGCCTTTATGTGGAGATTTTGAAGCAGAAATAAACACATATACAAATAAGCACCGAGTTTATTTTTATCCATTAATTCGGTTTCATTGTATCGTTTGCAGGTTTAACTAATGCAATCTTATCACAATTTAATATGTTACATTTTAAGTTTGATTCCACTTTCACACGTCTAATTAATAATGAATGCGACACCGTAAAAGCAATGTCCTGGCTGGACTCGTCAGACGAAACCCTGGCCTACTTCCTACTACATGCATGTGTAGTAAAAGATGTAAAAGTTTTTGACAGACAGTGTGTGTGTGTGTGTGTGTGTGTGTGTGTGTGTGTGTGTGTGTGTGTGTGTGTGTGTGTGTGTGTGTGTGTGTTGGTGTCCAGCCGAGACGCTGTCATAACTGCCAAGAAGCCCCAGCAGAGCTTTCTATTTTAATACCCACATGATATTTATCATGCTAAATTTCAGCTGAAACACTGAGAGTGGGAGTCGAACTCTCAGCAGGACTCTGCTTGTTTAAAAGCACTAAAAGCAGTCGAAACTAATGTTTGGGTTGTGTTTGAAGACATGGTGGCAGGATTATAAAACAGAGCAGGCTGCACAATGGCCATTATGGCCACAAACTCCATTTTCAATGTATATTTAGAATCTAAACAGTTGAGGACAAAATTATTAGGCCTCCTAGCCTCCCTTTTCGTCTGGAGAAAGTTTTGGATCTTACTATCGTCTGGTGTCTATTGACTACTTATCCTAATCGACCTAGTTAAGCACTTAAATTGCACTTTAACTGAATAATAGTATCTTGCAAAATAAAAAGTGATGTACTGTCATCATGGCAAAGACAATAAATTAGCTATTAAAACTATTAATGTTTACAGATGTGTTGAAAAAAATCTCATCTCCATTAAACAGCACTTGGGCACTTGAAAAAAATACTAAATACAGTTTGCAGAGATTTTTTTTATACTAATTATATTATAAATTATAAGACATCAACTACACCAACCAGCTATAAGGAGAATCATAACATTGCAGTCTTTGATTCGAGGCAAAGACTGGGCAAAAAGACGGCGTACTTACTGATGTTAATGGGGAAAAGGTCTACAATTTGAAGCTTAGAAGATCAATTTACAAGCTCATGGGATCTCTGTCTTTAATGAGTTATCAGTTATTGTTTCCGACAGAAAAAATAAATAAATTGAATTTTACTTTCAGATCCTGACACCAATGGATTTTTTGGCATCCCTCTTAACAGTTTTTTTTTTCATTATTTATTATTAATATTATTATTATTATTATTATTATTATTATTAATTTATACTAAAATAAAATTACAAACAATTATTATTAAAGCAATAATTTTTCTACTTATTTTATTTTTTAATTGAGCTTTTAGTGACGATTTTACATTTACTGTATATAATACACCAACCTTCAAAGTCAAAGTGTGTATTTTTTATTATTATATTTAAATATAATGTGGGTTTAAAGTTATAAACAGGCCATGTTGAGGTCAAAATCTCCTTTACAAATTCCCAGAAATTTGACTCTACAATGTGATTTCTAGCAGATATTTTGTAACAAAATACAATTGTTTTCATAAATACAATTTTTTTTGTGATTGAAATCATTCAACATCAGTGTTACCTACTGTAAATAACTTCGTCAATGTTTGTCTTTTTCGTTAGGGTATCATTGTTTTAAAGAATAACTGGTTTATCCAATTGTTGACCATGCTTACGGGTGGCATTACACATACCGCAACTGTACATTTACAGTAACTTTCTAACTTTTAAAAATGAAATATGCATCAAATAAATTCTAAGCTATTTGTAAATATATTCTCCCTCTGTACACTCTTCCTCACCAGTTCTATATTTGTAAGCAACCAGTTTTTCATCATCATTCAACTAGAAACAAGTGTTGCTGTGATTGTTAAAATGAGCAAACAGTGAAAACTATTTTCTCTGCTTTCACAGGGTTGTGATTCCCTGAAAACAACAGAACCACCAAACACGCTGACTTGAACTGCTCAGCTTTATAAGTGCCTGCTAGAGGCATGAAGACTATAGCTGGGCTGCACTACTGGCCGACATTGCTGTACCCAGTCAACCAGAACCACAACTTGGGATAATGGAGACAGCAAATCAGACAGCGACTGAATTCTCTGGTGCAGGACAAACTCTGGCACCTCTCTGCACAAGCCGCTGCTGTGGACTGCTAAACCGAACACTGGCGGTCATGTTCATGGTCAGTTTGGCCTTTGCCATTGTGGTGGGAAACGTGGTGACACTTACTGTTTTCATGCAGACCCGGCATTCTCGAACACCACAGGGCTATCTCAAAGGTAAACACAATTATATCTGCATATCGTGTATTTTCTCAGAATGTAGCGTGTGTGCACATTTTGTACTGTTCTCGTCAAATGAAAACTCTATTGCTTTTTGTGATAAATTAGAGTAATATATTGAATATTACATTCATTATTTGTCCAAACTGCTAAAATAAAATGTAAATAATTTTTTTTTTAAATCAAGTAAATTAATGGCACAATTACCATTTCACCATTAGAGGTTGCTTATTCAAAACAATAATAAAGACAGCTTGTCCAAAAACCTTTTGACCCACTTAAAATACTTGTGTGCCTCTGTTTTACGGGTTTATTTTTGGCAACAGAATCTTCTACAAACTATACTGAATGAGTGGCTTACTAGACCCTAAAACTACTACATCTGCATTTATTCAGATTCATGATGGTTTCCAAATAAGTAAAAATGGCAGATTTCTCTTAATTTAAAAAACGTTTTTAAAAAATGTACATGTCAACAAAACAAAAAACACTGTGTCTCATTCACTATAAATTGCATACGTTTTTCATTTATAAGCACATTTTAACTTCTCACGAAAACTTTCCGCCTAATTCACAACACGTGTGTACACACATTTCACACATGCATTTGTGCGCATACATGGTTAGTGAATGAAAACCATTGATCTTGTGTTTTTTTGGGGTATTTTAATGCAAAAAAGACCTTTGTGTCTTTAAGTATTTCATGCTATTTCTATCTGATATTAAAAATGAAACCGTAGTATATCCAATTCTCAATATTAACAAGTTGCTTATTACCTGCCTAAGAAATTGGCTGTTTATTAGTACTTTATAAAGTGCATAGTCTGCATGATCTCATTCTACATCACTAATCGTATCGTATCGTATCAATACCTAAACCTAACTACTACCTTAATAACTATTAATATGCAAGCAATTTAGAATCTTACTGAGCTAAAAGTCATAGTTAATGGTTTGTTAATAGCGAGAATTGTACTTTAAAAAAAAAAAGTGTGACCCATTATATTGTAATACAGTTACATACTACTGTTACAAATGTATTTAAAACATTTATCACTGCATATAGTGCTTTACATTGTTTTTAAATGCCTATATTGTACACAAGTTACACTAGCATTTTTATCTATTAATGTTGAATGAGGCCTATTGACAACCAATCCCTGTTCACACAAACCTACAAAAGGCATCCTATGTCTTGACAAAATGTAAATTAAATTTGAGTAACTTTTTAATATTACTTTTAAATGTTCATATTTAAGGAGTGTCATAAGGCATTTCTTACTTTTAGCTTTCCATGTGCACATTGTTATATTCTGTCCAGTGTTGTACACAGCAATGGGCTATAAGCACAGCAAGTGTTTTTTTCAGCCACCGATAAACTTCCAGTGAAAGGTTAATGTTAACTATTTTTAATTTCATAAGGTTATAATATAAATCAAATATAATCAGTTAAATAGATTTAACCATTTATTTAGTTGTTCAAGTGTAAAAGAAGATGAAAATCCATTTAAAAGCAAGCACCGTCAGGAGCCCTGAAACTCCATTAAAAATACCAATAGTATATTGAGTAGATGCAGACTTGGAATTGTAAGCTGAGACTGCATATCTCAGGCTTGCAATGTCAGACACAATGCACTCAATGGAGCTAGTGACGTCACTGTGAGGGGTAGGATTGGGGTGGGGTTAGGTGTGTGCATTTAAAAAGCATTGCATGGAGCTCAGCTTGCAACTGCACCAGGTCTGCATCCAGACCCCTCTTGAAAATACTGTGGTAAAATAAATTTCCATATTTTAAAGACATGGCGTGAAACAATGGAATTGTTGTCCGGTCTGAGACTCACTTTGTATCTTATATCAATCAGGCAGTGAAGATCATTGATTTTTAAAGTAACCAGGTCTTAAACATAGCGATTTTATAATGGCATGACCATTTACAGAAGCGCTTGAGCTGGCTTACTGAAACTTGAAAGTCCCTGTGTGTATATAACCCATTTAAAAGTTCCCAAATGGTCACATCATGCAGTTCTCTAGTGCAAAGTGAAAACGTGTGATGAATACTGAGACAATTTGTACATTTGTCTTGCAGTGTCCCTGGCCATCGCAGACATGATGGTTGGAGTCTTAGTGGTCCCATTTTCTGTATAC
The DNA here is from genome assembly GCA_903798115.1 of Danio jaintianensis. Lineage (NCBI taxonomy): Eukaryota > Metazoa > Chordata > Actinopteri > Cypriniformes > Danionidae > Danio > Danio jaintianensis. Next base: position 12,184,135 of record CAIGQV010019101.1, on the reverse strand, counting down.
ACTGAAATCTTTTTGATGGCGAGCAGCACTCCTCCGCTGTGGTACCAGGGCATCTCAAAAGCCCAACTGGAGGATGGATCAGGATCATGGCAACCCTGCATGCTGATCGGTCCTGTTTTTGCCGGATGTACTTTTGTCTCGATTACTACAATCTTTTTGATGACAGTAGAGCGTAGTGTGGCAATCCTGCGTCCACTGCATAAAGACACCCTTGTGACTCGGCATCGTACTCTGTTCCTAATTCTCCTGTCCTGGGCAGGCAGCTTCCTACTGGCCATCTCTCCACTAATGCTAAGCAACAGCTTCACGCTGGAGTACAACGAATGCAGCAGAATGTGCAACTATGCACCCTTACTAATCAGAAATCAGCTGCCTCCTGATGCAAACATCCTTCTGCTCTTTCCAGCCTTCGACTTCAGTTTGCTCGGTGGCACATTAGCAGTCAATATCCTGTCTTTCACCAGTATTCGCCGTTACTCCCGCAAACGGAAGCTGCTGTCAGAGGGAAGTCTTGGCATAGACACAGGAGCTGGAGGGTGTCCCATCAGGCCCTCTTTTTCCGATATCAAAGCAGCTAAAACTATTGGAATCCTGACTTTTGCCTTCACAGCCTCATTCTCACCCATTGCGGTATTTGTGCTGGGGAACGTAGTGGGATACACCTGGTGCAACTTCTCCTTCTTTGCATTTTGGATTCTGACGGGTAACAGTTGCTGCAATGTAATTATTTACAGTGTGCGGGACCATCGTTTTAGGAAAGGGCTGACTCTGCTCTTTCAGCGGGACAGATCACAACCTCACTCTGAGAAAAGCTGAGATTTTTGGACAGGAGTGGGACACTGGCTGGCATTGACCACACTTTCTTCATCTGCCATCACTTTGGCCTTGAGAGATTAACAGTTTGTTTTTCAGGATCTCTTTCACAAATTGTTCAGGGACAAACAATATGCATCATTCCAGTGATTGTGGCAGTTGACATTATGTTTTATTATAAGCTTTATTAGCATGTCTTTACAGTTATTTATATTTTTATTCAGTGTAGATTATCATATTAATAGATATTACCACTTTTTAATGTGTGCCACTGTGTATGACAACAGATAGATGCCTTAACTATTGTTTTGTGTATCTAACATAAACTGTAAAAATAGTTTGAGACATTTTTGAATGTGATAAAACACCTCACTAATTTTTCAATGAAAAGATTACTTCTACTTCAAATATGAAAATATTGATCAGTGAATTAGGTATGTCATTTTGATTTGATGTAAGATCTTTCTGATGGTCCTCTTTAGACCTTCTTATAAGTATAAGAAACTTTGCAGTTACCAGCCATACAAGTATTAGTAGACTGACTGCTTGATGTCTTTTATTTATTCATTCATTCATTTTCCTTCGGCTTAGTCCCTTTATTCATCAGGGGTCGCCACAGCGGAATAAAGCGCCAACTTATCCAGCATATGTTTTAGGAACAGTGCAAGGCAAACACTCAAGATGAGACAAAACAAGACAGTGGCAAAAAAAAATGTGGCAAAAAAAAATTGACCAGTGAGAAAAAAACAATAACTAGGTCTTAAAAAGAAATAAAAAAAGTCACCAAGAAATAAATAGACTCACTAATACAAATAATATGAGGAAGGACAGGAAGTCCAATATCTATAATCTTATAAAAAGCTAAGAATACCAGATATTATAGAGAACCAAAAGACAACTAGAAAAAAACTAAAACAAGACTGAAACACAGAGGAAGACAGAGGACAACTATAAAATAAGATCTGATGACTTACAAAAAAAGAATCTGAAAAAAAGGTTGACAAATTAGGTCAAAATCCAATGAAAGCTAACAAAAATGGCACAAGACAATAGAGAGGAATAGTAATAAACTAAACACAACTAGACAAGAGAGAAGGGCAAGACAATAAGCATATAAGCCAGGGATTCCAACCCTACTATTTCACACTCTCAAAGCATACAACAAAATAAACCAGCAACAACATGTGGGCGGGAAGCACAATATACAGTATAGGGAAGAGCACAAGAGGACCAGGTGAACACAATCAGGCAAACAAGGGCTAAACCAGGGAGTGTGGTAACTGAAAACAAAGGTTACATTCCAGTCCAATTTTTTTATGCCCTTCACACACCAACTTCCCTTTGTCTCGTTCCCTCAGATGCATGTCATTGATTACATTACACAAGTGTCCACTACTGGCAGAACATGTGAATGGGTTTAAAAAGGAATGCCCTAAACCAGTGGTCTTAAACTGAATTGTTGGAGGGCCACAGCTCTGCAGATTGTAGCTCCAACCACCTCCAACTCACACCTACTTAATAGTCTCTAGTAGTCTTGAACAACTTGATTAGTTGGATCAGCTGTGTTTGATTAGCGTTGGAGCAAAACTGTGCAGAGCTGCGGCCCTCCAGGAATCAAGTTTGAGACCCATGCCATAAACCCTTGAGCACTTGGGTTAGTATATAGGTGATGGAGTGGACACAAAATTGAGATCGAGGGTATGCCCAAGTAAGCGTCCTTATTCACTTGATGAAGTGGAACGCACTTTAAAATTGCAGCAGGGATTCCCCCGAGGGAACAAGGAAAGGGAAGTTCATAAGCGCATGTCTAAAAGTGCAGTGGAACACAGTCAGAGAGGTAGGACAAGAGGAGCACTTAACCAACACAAGCACAAGACAAACATAAAAACATTAAATAGTGACAAGACAGACAAGTCTATCAGGGCGGGATCCTGACACTAATCCTTTAATAAGAGGTAGTTGACATGTCAAAAGTTGCTTATAGTCAACTGAATCTCTAAAGGGACCATCAAACTAAACTGCAAACCCATTATAGTTAATCTTCAATTATAACAAAGCAGTAATATAGCTAAGGTACCTCTTGGGGGGATGGCAACAGGGATGGTGTTATAGGTTCTGAAATGAAAAGCCGTTTGTAAATATATTACCTTTGTAACAACTGGCAGACACTTATCACTGTGAAGTATATTGTCACTGCTACATATATTAATGATAAAGTGAAAATTCAGAATTTGTAATAAAAAAAAAAACTTTGAAGCAAATGTATACCCTGTGTTCACTGAGCGTGAATAATAGTAGACGACAGGGCTAAAAGTCTGTCAGTCTTCTGTTTAAATATGCACAGCTTCAGCAGCAGAACCACATACAGCTACTCAGAGTACACACCGACTGTCTCAGGCTGTAACTTGTCCCTCACATTCAAAGGGTAAATAAAAAACTGTGTATATACGATATATGACACAAGGCTGGCTCTACAATGGAGAAACACCATTTAAAATATATGTTCATCTACAGCTTAAAATCAATTTAAATTATTTTACTCGAAAATGTACAAATAGCCCTAAATGTAGCACTGGCCCATGGTCCTATGAGAAACACACATGTAAAGGTTTAGAAGCAATACCTTAACTACAGAGGGTTTTCACTTACTTCATGATTTAGTCAGTATACTGTTCCTGTATGAGTGGTCATACTGGTGAAACTCAGATGTAAACAACAGCATGGATTGCATGGTTAATGTTCTGAATATGTTGTTCTGCGTATTTATACCATCAAAACCACAGAAACAATAAACATGTGGAAGCTGCTAAATAGCACTTAGTAGCAGGAAAGAGTGGAATATTTTGAAAAAATGAATTTAATAGGTGGTAAAACATACGTATAAGCAGTATTATATAAAGTATGAGCCTTATATATTACTTGACCAGAAATGTTTTTTTTTTCGTCCTTCTTCTGCTTGATTTGTTGTAATATTTGGCAGCCTATAGCATTGGAAATGTTTAAACGTCCAACTGATTAACACGGGACAAAATCTATTTGAAATATGTGATAATTGATCATTTTCAGCAGCAAAAATCACCATAAAATGCAAGTCAGTTGCCAGTTGGTGTTATTTACGTTCTGCTCTCCATTATGGCCATTTGACGACAAGTCATAAAAACACTCTATAACAGAAGGGGCTCTAGTGAACAGCCACTTACTTAGCAATGTCTATAAGAAAGAAAAAAAACTTTAACTTAATCTATGTCTTAGCAAGGGGACTTAGAAGTGAGCCACAATTCTTGTTCATGGCATGTTGGGATTACCATAATTTCAAGATGAAAATACGTGTTTTCTCAAGTAAATGTCACAATTTACTGTGAGCTGGTTACATTCTCGGACTCAGAATTATTTTTTTAATGTTAACATAATGCTTTAATGTAATGCCTAAATTAATCTGTGGCAGTCAGGTGAGACAACGATCATGTGATCCAAGTAAATCCTATTTTAATCACGAGGATGCAAACGCTTTGATATGGTGTCAACATACCTACGGATTAGCTTTGGAAACCACTACGGTCCCCGTTTGTGCTGTGAACCTTGTCATCGCCAGCATTTCAGTTTAAACAGATTTTATTCATGTTGACTTCATCTGTATTCCCATAGATGTAGATGTCACATTCAACCTCTCCAGACATGTTGATGCATCCACCATCTTGTTGGTCAATTGTCATCCCTCACAGATAAAGGTTTTCCAAGAAGCCACTACACTGAGCAGTATCTGGGTGTTAAAATGAAGAAATGAGATTTCTTTTCATAAAGAATGTGTTAGTTTGTAATTTATATGCATTAGGCCTTCCTCAACAGACTTTTAAACCATATAGTATATTCGTACTGTCACGTTAATACTCATCGTTAATTTACTTGCTTAACTCACCTGAATAAATAAATAAATAAATGTATACATATATACATACGCACATGTGTGTATATAGGACATATATAAACTAGTTTGCGAGGATGCTTTCCACAACAAACTGAGGCATTGAAAAAGTCATACATTTTTAATCAGCGTATATCTAATAAATCACAAATAATCACATTATATATTAGACTGTCATGTTTATTTTGTAGCTACAATGTTTTAGAAAACTATAGGAGCTTTAAATAGACTATACCTTCAGAGGTCCTATCAAAGCAGGGTTATTGTTAAATTTGTGGTCATCGTCACCCAGAAGGAAATACAACAATCTTAATAAATAAGACACATGCTACGAATGGAAACAACATCGCTTTACAAATACAGCATATAAACAGGATCTGCATATTCAGAAACAGATAAAGACTCCTGCATTTTTTGAAGATTCATTTTTTGTATGAATCTTTATTACATATATAGGTATTACAGTTTACAAAAGAACATTTTTCACACTGTTCCCTGACGTCTCATTCTCCAACAAAATACAATGCTGCAATTTAATTAGTTCAATTAGTTTGAGCAGTATATTTAGTTGGTCACACTTCACAATAAGTTTTCTTTAGTTAATGTTAGTTAATATATTTACTAACATGAACTAACTATGAACAATACTTGCACAGCATTAATTAAGCATAGTTCAACATTTAAAAATGCATTATTAACATCCAAATTCATGCTTGTTAATATTAGTTAACGCACCGTGAGTTAACACAAACTAACAATGAATGACTGTATTTTCATTAGCTAATGTTAACACATGAACAAATACTGTAATCAGTGTATTGTTCATTGTTTGTTCATGTTAATAAATGCATTAACTGACCTACAACCTTATTGTAAAGTGTTACCTTTTAGTTTAACTTTGATGCCAGTTATTGAGGTGCTTTTCACGTTAAAAGTCTGTAAATACATTTTTATATTTTTATATAATAGATGCATATTAGCACTAAAATCAATAATATATATATATATATATATATATATATATATATATATATATTTTTTTTTTTTGATCTTTTTTCTTTTTTTTTAAATATTAAGAAGGGCATTTTAATATCCAATTGTCCAAATTCCCTATGTTATATTTTATGTAAAAGAAAAGGGCTCATAAAACACAAAAAGAAGAAATTGCCATCGAACCCTCATCAATAGAAAAAAAAAAACTGTCTCAGTAAAATGGCTAATGGATAATCAGTGTAACATATTCGCTACTAGCGGGTCATTCATTCATTCATTTCCCTTCAGTTTAGTCCCTTTATTTATCAGGGGTCGCCACAGTGGAATAAACCGCCAACTTATCTAGCATATGTACACAGCGGATGCCCTACCAGCTGCAACCCAATACTGGGAAACATGCACATTCCCACACTCATACACTACGGCCAATTTAGTTTATTCAATTCACTTATAGCGCATGTCTTTGGACTGTGGGGGAAACTTGAGCACCCGGAGGAAACCCACGCCAACACAGGGAGAACATGCAAACTCCACACAGAAATGCCATTTAGCCCAGCAGGCACTCAAACCAGTGACCTTCTTGCTGTGAGGCGACAGTGCTAACCACTGAGTCACTGTGTCACCTACTAGCCGGTCTTAATCTTTAAAACAATTTTGATTTTGAACAATTTTTGAGAACATGGTGAGTTTGTCACTTCTATTACAGACAAACTGTGTCACTTTAAAACAATTAAATGAACAATAACAACAAAAAAAGCAACTATATTGATTTGCCAGTCTAGGAACTGTCTCAAAAAAACTTCTTTTTTATGTTCCAATTCTTTTCACCTTCCAATTGGGGTATATTTTCTTTTGACTCAGTGTCCCAAGATTAATGACAGCAAAACAGGCAAGAGCATGATCAGGCTGGAGGAAGCATCCGTTTGCTCCAAGACCTCATGCTGGACTGCTTTAGGAAGAAATCCTCCAGGGTGTGGAAGTTTGTGTCTTCTCTTTTTTTGTCTCATTGGATCTTCCCCTGGGATTAGCCTGTGTGCCGCTCAGACTCCCCAGCATCAGATCTGCACACAGGGTTGAAAATAACCTGCAATTTGTTCCCAAAATCTCTGGGTGCCGAGGTGAAGATTAGTCACATCCTCCACACTTTTCGTCCTTAAAGAGATTGTTCACCCCCAAAGAAAAGGAAAGTGTTCACTATTTACTCACCCTTAAGTGGTTGCAAACAGCTATGAGCTTATTTGTTATGTTGAAATAAGTTCTTTCAAAAAGTTCTTAAGAAAAACAAAAACTGGTAACCATTGACATCCTTAAAAACAAATACTATTCAAGTTTTCCAACTACTATGGAAGTCAATGTAAAGTAAGATACAGTAAATTTTATTGTCCCAGGTGAGGGAAATTTGTTTTGGGCTCATAACCTCTGCTGCAATCATCACATTTAACCAATCATTGACAATAAAAAAAGCTGCCTTAATAATTTAAGTTGAATTAAATTACTTCAAGTCGCCACTATTTAAATCATTTATGCTCACCAGAAAAAAAAATCAATATAATCTGCAATGAAGGACTCTAAACAGGTAACCAATTGTTACCTGTATTCTTTAAAACATCTTCTTTTGTGTTCAACAGAAGGAACAAGTGAAGGGTGAATAAATGATGGCAGAATTTTCAGGTTCAGCACTGAATTATTCATTTAAATGGAATAGATTATTTGGACATCACTGTGTATGTGCTAGTATTGTAGTTAAGACCATGGACCATTTGGTGTTGAGACCATTTGAGGAGCTGAGATCAAGACAAGACCAGCCCTCCTGAAATTCATATGAAAGATCCATATTTACAGAGAAACATATTGGTGAATAAAAAGATATTTGCCCTATAGTTACAATGGCATAAATATTTGAGAATAAATTTGCCATTAAATGTAAGTTAAGATTTTTTTTTTTGCCATTTTGTGTTGTACATCCAATTGAAACAGTTCTGAAATTAGAAAAAAATGTAGGGCAGGGATTTATTTTGTCCTTTGGGAACCGATTGGATGGTTGGAAGATGGGCATTGCTAACAAAATGAAGACTGACAAATGGACAAAAGCAAGACAAGCACTGATATCCCCACTTGAAAGGTATTTCATGAGACCACAATTATGGATGCAAAATCATTTTTACAAAATAATGAAGTGTACAGATACATCGTGAAACAAGCAATACTGTATACATATAAAAATAAGAAGAGTACATTTTGATTTCATGCCGACTTTAATGTTTGAAATATTTAATACACAGACTTTTTAGACGTTTTTAATATGAAATATACTAATTTTTTAGGTGTGAATAAAAAAAAGATGTCACAAAATCATTTATTCTACTTATTCATTCAAAATGACTGATTCGTTCATAAAAGACCACTATATTTGTTCCATTATTGTCAAGCACATAAAACTGTTACATGTTTAACCCTCATTCTCTCCATTTTGACCCAAAACTATAATAACATTTAAAATCAATTAAAAGAAAAATAGTGTTCATGAGAGTGGAGCAGATTAGTCACACTTGAACTTGGAACACACATACTGTACACACACACACAGTTTTGTGTTTACTGGTTTTGGTGGTTTACGGGGACAAATTAGTATAATGACATGGGTATGACCTATTACAGTACTGAGGTGAACTCAAAAATGATTTTTGCTGCTTGTTCAAACTACTTATTTAAAATGAGCTGAAACAATGCAATTCTTTTGTTTTTGGGGAGACAACTTAATTGTTTTATGTTCAATCCACTTAAATTTGTAAAAACAATTACGTTAACCTAATAGATTTGTGTTGAGACAACATAAAGGTATTGTGTGAAACCCAGCATTTTTTACAGTCTTATTGTTTATGACACATGCCTTGTGTCCTTGTAATTTAAATAACTTACAAAAATCATACTTTGACAATACTTTTGACATTCTAAATTTGCCACAGGTGTCCTGTGAGGGTTGGTCTAAGAGTAGGGTTAAGCGTTTTTTTAGAACATAAAATACATTCCGTCAGTGGAGAGTCATCATAAACCACCAAAACAAATATGTCTGTGGACTCGAACAAGTGTTTGTGGTTGTAAAAAAATTGTGTCAAAGTTATATCTGCAAAATTTTTTGTCTAATGCAAAAAAAGCTGATTCAAGTTTGAAAAGGGTGTTTGAAACTTTGAATGTTTCCTTTGCTTGTGTACATCAAAACAACGGGGGCAGCACAGTAGCGCAGTGGGTAGCACAATCGCCTCACAGCAAGAAGGTCGTTGGTTCGAGCCCCGGCTGGGTCAGTTGGCACTTCTGTGTGGAGTTTGCATGTTCTCCCCCTGTTCACGTGGGTTTCCTCTGGGTGCTCCGGTTTCCCCCACAAGTCCAAAGACATGCGCTATAGGTGAATTGGGTAAGCTAAATTGTGTGTGTGAATGAGTGTGTATGGATGTTTCCCAGTGATGGGTTGCAGCTGGAAGGGCATCAGCTGCGTAAAACATATGCTGGATAAGTTGGTGGTTCATTCCGCTGTGGCGACCCCAGATTAATAAAGGGACTAAGCCAAAAAGAAAATGAATGAATGAACATCAAAACAACTCCTTTGCTCTTGAGATATTGCTTAATTATAACAAAAGTTACAACAAAAGAATATACAAGTTTTTTTTTTTTGCAATAATACCATGACTTTTACCACTCATTGGCCATAACACTAACACATTTTTAATCACTCACTATGACATAAAAGTACTGTACCTGGCCAACCAAACAAAAATGTAAATTGACTAATTTTTTCTGTTGTTCAGGGGGAAAATATAATTTGATTTCAGAACATATTTGAATTTAGACTTAAACCTATAGGTCCTGCTCATTTTGCTTCTAAAGAAGTGGGGTATGTTTGATAATGAAGCTAAACTCTGCATTTATGTAATGGCTACTTTTAAGGTCACTAATACTTTGCTTTTACTATGATTTTTATTACTTAAAATGTTTGCAGTCCAATTACTCATTTCAGTCTGCAGCTGTGAATTGATGGCCTGGAGAATAAACCATATGGCAGCTGTAGAAGGAAGTGATGAAGATAGGAGAAAACTCCTGCACAGTCTCTCAGAGAACATTCAGTTCCTGTGTACTCACAGTCTTAATAAACTACACATTTGTCTTTCTAACGGTGATCACGTATGAAATTTCTGAAGTGAAAGTGCACTTTACAGATATGAAAATTAAATCACAATGCAAAAAAAATCATATGATGGACCCTTTTCACATTTCCGGGTTTCTCAGCAGCAGACGTCATCGTAGTTGGGTAAACTTAGAGCACAGTTCAATTCAATTCAATTCATCTTTATTTCTATAGCGCTTTTACAATGTAGATTGTGTCAACGCAGCTTCACATAGAAGATTATAGTGAATTGGAATGGTGTCCGTTCAGTTTTTAGAGTTTAAGTTCAGTTCAGTTCAGTGTGGTTTAAATTTTCACTGCTGAGAGTCCAAACACTAAAGAGCAAATCCATCGATGCGCAGCTCTACAGGTCCCGAAACATGCAAGCCAGTGGCGACAGCGGCGAGGAACGAACTTCACCAATTTGCGAAAGTGAAGGAAAAAAACCTTGAGAGAAACCAGGCTCGGTTGGGCACGACCATTTCTCCTATGGCCAAACGTCTTGTGCAGAGCTGCAGTCTAGGCGCCGGAGGCTGGTGAACGCTGGACGTCAGAGAAGACTCATCTTCCACTGGGGTCTCACAGGAATCAGTCTCATGCTCTCCACTCCTCCATGACCACCACAGCAGCTGCTCAGGATACGGCCTGGTCCGGGATTATGGAAACCTTGGGATCATCTCTTCACAGGTCTTGGATTGCATTAGCGGCACTGCATATTCTCTGGGGGCCTCGGGATGAGTATCCCCAGGTGGAAATAGAGAATAAAGAGAATAATTAGCGTAACTGCTGTTCATAGTGTATATAAACGAGATGCCAAAACCTGCGTGGAGCACATTCATGCATCATACCATTATGCAATGCATTGAGTGTATGCTTTACTAAAAAGATAGGTCTTTAATCTAGTTTTACACACAAAACTAGAGAGACACACACACAACTGAGAGAGTGTGTCTGAGCCTCGGACATTATCAGGAAGGCTATTCCAGAGTTTAGGAGCCATAAATGAGAAGGCTCGACCACCTTTACTCGACTTTGCTATTGTAGGTACTACCAGCAGCCCTGAGTTTTGAGATCTTAAAGAGCGGGTTGGATTGTAGCGAGACAGAAGGTTGGTTAGATAAACAGGTGCTAGATTATTTAAAGCTTTATAGGTAAGAAGCAATATTTTATAATCAATACAGAACTTAACAGGCAGCCAGTGTAAGGAGGATAAAATTGGGGTGATATGATCATATTTTCTAGACCTGGTAAGAAGTCTGGCAGCTGCATTTTGTACTAGCTGAAGTTTATTAATAGAGGATGCTGGGCAACCAGCGAACAGAGCATTACAGTAATCCAGCCTAGAAGTCATGAAAGCATGAATGGGAGAGTACAACAAATGTTTTTATTACACCTTGCATAAGCAGTAATTTATTTATTTATTTTTTTCCTTCACTTCGTCAGTTGGTGGGGGTTTTTTCCTCGCCACTGTCGCCACTGGCTTGCTTGGATTGGCACTTGTGGAGCTGTGCATCGATGGATTTGCAGCAATGAAATTTAAACCACACTGAACTATACTGAACTTTAACTCTGAAATTTGAATTTTACTAGAACTTCTATGTTAAGCGGCTTTGACACAATCTACATTGTAAAAGCGCTATATAAATAAACTTGAATTGAATTAATTTGTTTTTTGTAATTTGATGCAAATATTATATAATACATATGTAAATACATATAAATATTTTTTTTTACTTAATTTTAAAATCTTTTAAGGACACGCACATGACTGTTAAATACGTCATAACAATCTTGTGAAAAGGGTCCATGTTCAAAATACAGATAGCTTTTTCTTTATTATGTTTGGCTGACCTAAATGTGCTTTTGTGAGATTCATCTAAATTCGTCTCAAGCCATCCTTCACATATTGTAACAGCACAGCAGACGCAGCATCTCCCTTTTCCCTGAAAATGAATTTTTGATGATTATAACTCACTTTGGCCCAAGCTCTTCTTTATTTTAAAGAAGTTTATTTTTGTACCACCAAAAAAAAGAATAAAAATAACATGCCTCAACAAAATGTGTGTGAGTGGATGACTTTAACGCCTAGAGAAATTTCTTTGACATTACCGCTGCCACCAAAAACAAAGAAAGAAAAAAAAATCAAGGCCACAGGTGGTACATAATTATTTTGACATAACATATCTCTATGTAACCTGGGCCAGAAAAGGTAAAAATGCTCTATTTTTAAAGCACTTCTGGCTGCTTCTAGCACTGCCCTTCACTGTCTCCTTGCCAACAGCAGACTTTCCAAAGGACTGATTTACATTTTTGTAGTTGTGAGGGATAAACACACACACACACACATACAGGCTGAAACATGTTCCTGTCAGGGCCACCGTGTGACCTTAGTGACAAGAGTAAACAGCACCTCTGTATTCCCACCAGCCACAATGTCAGGTTACTCACGTGATTAAAATAAGCATGTTTTTGGAAGCAAATGTGCTTCCCTGTGTGGTTTCATTTGCTACCTCTAATATGCTAGGATGTTTAAAGCAGATTCCTGGATGTTTTAGACCGTTAAAATTAGGCTTAAAATTCTAAAATATCTATAAAATAATGTCATAATGGGCGACGCGGTGGCGCAGTGGGTAGCACAATCGCCTCACAGCAAGAAGGTTGCTGGTTCGAGCCTCGGCTGGGTCAGTTGGCATTTCTGTGTGGAGTTTGCATGTTCTCCCCGTGTTCGCGTGGGTTTCCTCCGGGTGCTCCGGTTTCCCCCACAAGTCCAAAGACATGCGGTATAGGTGAATTGGGTAAGCTAAATTGTCCGTAATGTATGAGTGTGTATGTTTCCCAGTCATGGGTTGCAGCTGGAAGGGCATCCGCTGCGTAAAAACATATGCTGGATAAGTTGGCGGTTCATCCCGCTGTGGCGACCCCAGATTAATAAAGGGACTAAGCCGAAAAGAAAATGAATGAATGAATGAATAATGTCATAATTACAGTCAATTTTGTATAGGTAATAGTACAGTACATGGCGGAATATTTTTTAAATGTGTCTGTCTGTTAAATATAACTGTTCAAATGTTTTAGCTCGTGATTCTCAGGTGTTTTTCATTTAATTATGGTTTTGAATTGTATTATTGGACCTTGATCACTGCTCCATCATATTCTGATGTTGGCTATGAAAACATATACAAATAAAATCTTTAAAATTACAGAAAAGGTACTGGCAGATCATCATCTAGTTTTTGTTCAAATTTATATGATCATCCCATAAAAATATATTATTTAAAACTACTAAACTACTAAAAATGTCAGAGTAAATAAACAGAAAACACCCATAAATCACAATTCATGGGTGTTTTCTGTTTATTTACTTTTACATTTTAAAGAATAAAGAATTTAATATATAATATATTGCACCAAAAAAATACAATATTGTTGGAGCATTTAAACCAAATATTTTCATTAAAATTGTATATTCTTTAAAATAAGATTTTGGTCATCTAGCATCTTTAGGAATAGGAAAACGATTCTTACAATACAGAAAACTGACAAACTACAAAATCTCTTGATTTTTCCTTTTTATTGAAATGTTTATTTTTAATAATATTTTTTTCCCAAACATATTCATGTACTAATTTTTGCAGTTATCTTAAAAAAATTGTGATCTTATTTCATTAGATTAGTTTTAGTTCATCTAATCTAATGTATATACACAAATATATTATTGTATAGCATATATAAAATATTAATTTAAAAGAGAGACCTGTATAAATATTTAGCTAAGCTCACCTTCCTATTTGTAGATGTAGAGGCTATTAGTTTGTCTGCAACATCAATAGTATTTCTTGCATCTAGTTTTCAGCCATATTTAAATAATATTTTAGTAACAATTCTTACACTCTAAAAAAAAAGGTGCTAAATAGCACCAAAACTGGTTCTTTGGCTCGTAATCATAGGGGAGCCTTTTTTAGTGCTATATAGCACCAATCTTTTAAAGTGCTATATAGAACCTTTGTCAAATGGTGCTATATAGAACCATAAAAGGGTGCTAAATAGAACCACTAAATAGAGATAAAAGTGGTGCTAAATAGCACCAAAATTGGTTCTTTGGCTCGTAATCATAGCGGAACCTTTTTTGGTGCTATATAGCACCAATCGTTTAAGGTGCTATATAGAACCATAAGTGCTATATAGAACCGTAAAAGTGTGCTAAATAGAACCACTAAATAGAGCCATAAGTGGTGCTAAATAGCACCAAAAGTGGTGCTTTAGCTCGTAATCATAGGGGAACCTTTTTGGTGCTATATAGCACCAATCTTTAAAGGTGCTGTAATGAACCACAAGAAGTGCTATAAAGAACCAAGTTTAATAGGAACATTAAATAGAGCCCTAAATGGTATGAATTCAAGTTAGATGAATATAACAAATCCAGAAAATATATTTTTTTTACATTTATTCAGATATACAAAAATGTTTTTACAATCATATTTAAAATGGCAACTTTCCATACTCCATAAATTAAATAGCAAAACTAATCATTTCACATTTACAAAGTTTAATTACATTCAAATTAAGTTTGAATGATTTCACTTTTTAATAAAGATTCATAAACTTGTTTACAAATACAGTACTTAACTTTCACATCTCTGAAATGAGGAAGAACGAACCATAACGCAGGTAAAAATACATGAACAATTAAAACACCTATTAAATAGCACTACAGTTTCAACACGTTCACTATACATTTTTTGTACAATACATGTATTGGTGTTCTTGTGTCATGGCGACATCCATTTTTATACATATTTTTGAATAAAAGTCATTGTGTGATTAAATGGCACAATAAACATTGCACTGAAAAGACTAAAAATTGCAAACAGGCATTCCACATCCTGTAGCATGTCCATGTCAATCTACCTCTCTTATAATGTATACTGTGTAGTGATGTCCATTGTAATGTTGACACTTGAAGCGTTGATGGAATCAGGAGAGCCATTAGACACTCTGGTTGGTGTAGGATATTTGAGATCCTATAAAACAAACATTTCACTTTTTGAGTGTCTTTAACCAATTATCATCAGTATAAATACCCATATTTAACAGTCGGCTAAGTCTGAGTGAAAGTAATGTAAAAATGTAAATAAAGTGAAAGTAAAAATTTTTAAATGATAGCAGCCAAAATCTAACTATCTGTCGTCTTTACTTTTTATCAACAACAGAAGCCTGAGTTAAAACTCTAAGACTGAAATTAGACTACACGGCCATGAGAATAACTTTTTTTAATACTGTAAAGTAGTGGTGTAACGGGTCACAAATCTCATGTTTCGGATCACACTATGGTTTGTGAGTCACGGATCGGACCAATTTTGGATCAGCAAAAAAGAGAGGAGACAAATGTCATTTGCTTTTCATTTATATTCATTTACCATTAGCTTTAACAAACATAACTTGGAACCAGTCATTTTAATAAAAATAAAAATCAAGAAAGAACCAGCTGGAAAAAAATGAAAATATTCAATACGAAAAATTATCTCTGCTACTGTTGCTGATAATGCTAAATATAGAAATCTAACATTACAACATATCATATTTATTTTCAATTCATGATTCAACAATTCACACATAAAACTTCATGTTTAATTATAGGTGGATCATTTTTGAAAACCTATTCAGTGACATAATTTTGATGATTGTTTGTCGCCACCTGTTGGTTACACAATGTAAAATTCACCAGAGTCAAGTTCCAATAAACTGTGATTTTAATCTTTACCATAAACATCAGTGTTTATATCTGAACTATAAACTGTTCTCCCAGTACTTCTGTGTTATTTAATTGTTTGTCACGAACTAAAAAAAGTGTAAAAACAGAAACTCTCTCGATCAAACGCAGATTTGAATGCAGTGCTTAGAACGATTAATAAACATATGCAAATCATTATCATTTATCATTCATGTTACGCGGGTTTGAATTGAGATCCTGATCTTTTAACGTTTAATTGTGCAGCTTAAATTGAATGCATAAATGCAGGCTAACAAACAGTGACAGAAAACACCTTTAATTAATAGCCTAAGAAAGCATTTAGGTCCCACCACAACTTTTTCCATCATCATTATATTTCACAGGGAAGCCAAAATGCTTTCATACACGTGATTTGAATGACGATGGAGGCGAACTCTCTGCGATATTTATAAATGTTGGATCAACCTACGAATTCAAAAAAAGTTATTAATCTGCGGGTCACGTGCGTTCCGAACCGTGGGTTGTGATCCATACGCATTATGGATCAACCGTGATCCATTACACCCCTACTGTAAAGGTAGATTAGAAGGCTATGCATTTTATGCTGATATGATGGGATTTCTAAAAGGCATTTAGTGTTACAATAGGGAAATTTTATTTTACAATGTAAACCAAATCAAACCCAAAAACGTGACCACAGAACCGTGATACAAACCGAACCAATAATTTTGTGAACTGTCCCACCCTTATTAAGTACTGAAATCTATAAAAAATAGAGTTTATGTAGTTTCTCTTGTCATTTCTAACCTATATGATTTGTTTGCTTTAGAACAACAACAGAAAAAATGTGTAGTTACCTTCTATAGTTTCCTCTGCTGGTCCAATGAGATTTGCGAGGAATTCTTCATTTCAACTCCTGATGATCTTTGGGACCATTTCCTTTAAAGATGTTTCTGTGTTCTTCCCCAACTCTTGCAAACCTCATTGACATTCCATGCAGTATCTTTATACAAAACATTTTGTTTAGTTCAGGTGCATGTTACCAAATATCACATTTTTTAGTTATACAAGTTCCTTAAAGTCCCCACAAACTCAAGGTTTTAATTGTCTAGTAATGCATTTCTGAGACTGAATGTTAAGAAAAAAAAGAAATGGTGGGCACAAACATGATTAGGAAACCAATGTAGACATCTGGATTGTATTTTCTATTCAATCTGCAATTCATTTAATACAATTGCCATTTCTGTGTAACCTCAATTCAGTATAAAAAAATTAATTAATTAATTTTCTTTTCGGTCGCCACAGCAGAATGAACCGCCAACTTATCCAGCATATGTTTTACACAGCGGATGCCCTTCCAGCTGCAACCTATCAATGGGAAACACCTATACACTCCCATTCACTAAGGACAATTTAGCTTACCCAATTTCCCTATAGCGCATGTCTTTGGACTGTGGGGGAAACCGGAGCACCCAGAGGAAACCCACGCAAACACAGGGAGAACATGCAAACTCCACACAGAAATGCCAACGGACCCAGCCGAGGCTTGAACCAGCGACCTTCTTGCTGTGAGGCGACAGTGCAACCCAATGTGTCACCACACCGCCCTATAAAAAAATTAAAAATTTGAATAAGAAAAAACAAAAAAACTCTATATCAAATAAAATACTTTATATATGGCAGATGCTTTTATCCAAAGGGACTTACACTCTGTTCAATCTGAGCATTTATTAGTATGTGATCCATGGAACACCAATTTTTTGTAATGCATTGCTTTACCAAAGGAGCTGTAGGTAATTTGCAAAAAATAACATACACTAATTTTCCTTATCTGCTTGGCACAAAACGTAAGTCTCACAAGCTGTGGCAATCCAAGAAAAAAGCATTCCAGGTCCATCACAATCTAAGGTAGAAATCTAGAATTTTATAGTGTGTAAATATGAAAAAAATAAAAAATAAATAAAAATCGCATAATAAAATATTTAAGTTTCAAGCATCAGACTTAAACTGATGTAGGGTTTAAAGACAACCAAAGCAAATACTTCCTGGGAACAAGCAAAATCATTATATACAATTATATTGATTGGTTCTCGTTTACATTTTGCAGTATGAAATTGTAATCTTAACATGTAATTCATATTAAGACAAATTTAATCTACCTTTGACATAAAATAACATTTATTGACAAAAACTTGCCTTGTGTTAAATTCCTTTAGAGTGAGCTCCTTTCCTTTTGATCCCGTGCTTCTGCCTCATTTGCAGGGTGATCGATGTGCTCACCTATGAAATCCTTTCACTTTTAAAATTTGTTGCGAAGGCATTCCAACAAGGTATCCTGTAGACACATTTACACTTTATTTAAAATAAAACCTTTTATATTAGTATTCATTCATTTTCTTTTCGGCTTAGTCCCTTTATTAATCCGGGGTCGCCACAGCGGAATGAACCGCCAACTTATCCAGCATATGTTTTACGCAGCGGATGCCCTTCCAGCTGCAACCCATCACTGGGAAACATCCACACACACTCATTCACACACATACACTACGGACAATTTAGCTTACCCAATTTACCTATAGCACATGTTTTTGGACTTGTGGGGGAAACTGGAGCACCCGGAGGAAACCCACGCGAACACGGGGAGAACATACAAACTCCACACAGAAACGCCAACTGACCCAGCCGAGGCTCGAACCAGCGACCTTCTTGCGGTGAGGCGAACGTGCTACCCACTGCACCACCGTGACGCCCCTTATATTAGTATATCCTAGTTAAAAATTTTATTTAATAATGACCTAAATATTCTCACTGTATTAAAATAGCAGCAAGTATCTAATATTTTTATAACAAATAAAAATTTAAAACAGATATTATTTCAGTACCCAACAAACAACAAGTCTGACATGCATGTTAGAAAATGCAATACTGTACCAGGTGTATTTGGTGATGTCAAATTAGTGATGCACATATTTGAAACCAGGATCCTTCCTC
>CAIGQV010019101.1:12070161-12158280 GCA_903798115.1 Danio jaintianensis | reverse complement strand
TGTGTGTGTGTGTGTGTGTGTGTGTGTGTGTGTGTGTGTGTGTGTGTACGTGTGCGTTTATAGCTGTATTTATATAAACTTTAATATATTTAATATATATATATATATATATATATATATATATATATATAAACGTTTAATATATTTCATTTGCTGAATTTAAAGAAATATGTTTTGTTTAGAGGTTTTGCATATGTGTAAGATAGCGATTTTGGAGCAAGATCAGGGTAAATAAATATGGATGAAACTGTAAATGTTTTTAAATCTTCAACAAAAATGTAATACACAATTTGTAATTCCCTGTAAATGTGTATGGTAAGAATTTGGCATTCAAGGCAGCCAGAAATAAGACAACAATCCCATCAACTTTCTGAAGATTATTGGTGTTATTGTCCTCTTCCCATTTTATTACAACGATTATCCAGGTTTATTTGGAAATGCACAATACAAACACACCTATCGAAGGATTACCTCATGGAAAGGTAAATGGTTTACATGAGGTGGAGTAATGGTCATTTGTTTAGCTGGATTCTACAGTACACTCATTCTACTTTTATCACTAAAGAAAACATTGTGAATAACATATATTGATCTATGATGTATTTTGTGTGTGTTAACTCCAATCCTGTTTGTGAAAAAAATGTATGTCCCCTTTGAGCCATCATTAGCATACTACAAGCAATTGTTTCCTTCATTGGTTTAAAAAATAAAATGGACCCACTCCTCCATCTTTAACTGTTTCAGCTCAGAGAAGTTTAAGAAGACTTGGTACAAATGGCAGAACAATCATAAATAAATTCAGTAGTAATATGATTTAATGGTTTAGTGTTTGACCAACAGGTGGCACATTCATCAACCTGGTGCTGCCATCCTAATCATTGATGTTGTAAATGAAAAAGGTTTTATTTTCTGATACAAAATCAATTTTTTCTAGTAATCAGATTCAGAAAAAAACAAGATATAACACAGCATTAGCATTTTCTTTTGGTCAGAGAGAGTTCAGAAAGATGGAATTTAAATCAAATGCATTACACTTCAAAACCTGTCTTACAAAGCAGTGCACTTTTATTCAAATTCATATATTGCTTTGAACTCAAGGATATAAAATATTACATGTCAGCCACACTTGTGTGGATGCATTTTACAAATATTAATTTATAACAACAACAACATGTCACCATAACATGCCTAAAGCATAATTCATTTTATTATGAATAGTTCCAGTCTTGCAACCAATGATTCAAGAAAAGCTGGAATAAGATCATTCATGTCCAACAGTAAAGGATTATGGAGTCATATCTGGCGTGGTTTTCATTGTTTTCTCTGTGGTTTTATGATCAGCACCTACTGCCTCTGCAACACACGTAAAACCTTGTGCCCTATAACCACAAAAGAAAGAAAACATGAGTAAATGTGTAGGATTATGTTTCTTAATATCAATATAAAAATGGAAAAAAGAAAACAGTGGTGCACTCACTTC
This sequence comes from Danio jaintianensis, assembly GCA_903798115.1. Taxonomy (NCBI): domain Eukaryota; kingdom Metazoa; phylum Chordata; class Actinopteri; order Cypriniformes; family Danionidae; genus Danio; species Danio jaintianensis. The sequence continues at coordinate 12,156,800 of CAIGQV010019101.1, read as the reverse complement.
AGAAGATCATCCAGTTCTCTCTTGATCTTGTTGACCACCGGCGGGCCCTGGTAGACTAGAGCCGTGTACAGCTGCACCAGAGAAGCTCCCGCACGGATCTTATCCATGGCATCCTGACCGGTGGCCACTCCACCCACTCCAACAATTGGTAGCTTCCCTACAAACTCACACAGAAATGTAGTTCCTTATTAACCATTCATTTTCTACCAGTCCAAATACACACTAAAGTGGTTAGGCCTTGTAGCAATTAATGTTACCTTTTGTCAATGTGTACATCTCTCGCACTGTTTGAGTGGACAGCTCTTTCAGAGGTTGACCACTGAGTCCCCCAGTCTCAACTTTTTTAGGGTCTTTTAGAGTGTCTGGCCTGGAAACAGTGGTGTTGGAAACCATTACACCATCAACACCAACCTAAGAAAAAAAAAGTATTTCCTAAATATAAACATGGGAGTATTCTAAATGACCCAGTCATAACTATGTCATGGTAGCCTGACCTCCATGATGACATCAGCGATGTCTTGCTTGTCCTGTGTAGTAAGATCTGGGGCAATCTTCACCAGCACCGGTGGTCGATTCTCACTTCGCAGTGAATCACGCTCTTTTAGCACCTGAATCATCAACAACACCAAAACCAAATGACAGTGACAATGTAAGGCTAGTCCCAAAACTATTGCCAATATAGTATGTGTGTGAATAAGGAATATTACACAAGTAGCTTAGTGACCAGCAATGCTGACATACAGTCATACTGCAGTGTTATGAGTGTGATATTGCATTTATTTAACAGTTCGACAGCAAAAAGATGTAAAAAAAGATATGGAATTAAAAATATATTATATTGATGGCATAATTCATAAGATTCCACAGAGACAAAAAAAGTCCTGAATCATTAGAGAAAAGTATTCATTTTTTGTTATATTTAATAATTTTATATATATTTTTTTTAAATAGAGCAGAGGTCTTCACACTGTAATTTTATTTGTTTCATTCATACTGGAGGGCACTCTCACGCATAAACTCCACAAATAGATTACTGATGAAAGACATTCAATATCAATACTGCCGAGCAAAGAGGTCAAAGAAAGAAATGCATAAATGGGTCAAACAAGGAAAATAAACAAATGTTTGTGACAATATCTAGATTATTTCTGTTCTTCAAGCAATCCTGGGTATTTAAAAAGCATAAAGTATATTTATAATGCAATGTTAATTGATCTAGCCTTTATCACTATATTGAATACTATAAAAATCGCATGATTTCTTCCTCATTCTGTGATATGAAACCATGTCTGGTCACAAAAAAAGAGATTTCAAACACTCGACTGATGTTATAAAGTGAATCTATCTGAAAGTATCTCATTAAATCTGTATATAAACAGGCTCATAAACACAAAACACATGCTACCATAATAATTCATTGCAGACTGACTGTAGGTTTTATCGTTATTAGAAGTCTATTTTTTTTTTTGTTGTGGGCAGAAATTTTACCGCGAATATTGTAAAAGCTAAGATATCGCCCATCTCTAGTAAATAATAAAAAAAAATTCTGGAGTAATATAAAATGGCTTTGAGCATGGATCAACCAGCCAGAATCAAAAACCAGAATCTTTTTTATTAGAGTCATCAAACAGCTGTGTATACAAATATTACAATATTGTCAAAAAATTATTTTACATATCACTCTTTATTACTTTCATGATGTATTTTGAGACAATGCCAGATTTTGGTCAGACATGTCAACATATACCGTCATGGAACCATTCATGAACAGCAACCATTTTCTACACTGTTGTATGGATGTTGAAGGCAGCTTCTGGGTCAGTAATCAATGAAAGAAATGTTCCATCTCTCAATACGCATTCAGTACCTTGTCCAGAAGGTGGCGCAGTTCTTCCTTGCCTTGTAGATCTCGAAGGCCAGGAGTGTTGGGGCTGCTCACGTTCACTACAAGGTAGTCAGCAAGAGGGCCCAGTGTCCGTACTCCCTCCACATAATCCAACATCGCATCAGGCGAAAGTTTGTTCTTTCCAAGATTGATGCCAAGAGGTTTGCCTGCTGATATTGAACATCAATGTAGTTACAGTCCAGAATGACTTTCCTGTCACAGCTGCTAGGAAGTATTCAAATAAGTAGGAAAAATCACTGAATGTCTTTCTTTTTTACAAAGCATTAAGGGAAATTATGTTATGTAAAGATCTTCACAGTGCTGAGTGAAAATCCAAAAAAAGGAACTCATCCCCAGTTTACCATGTTGCCTTTAAAATAAATGTGACAAAAACAAATACTAACCTTTCGTTAGCTCTGATTGAACATGCTCTCTGGCTTTCAACCTTTCATGCATTGCAGAAAGACCACAACTGTTGAATCCATATCTGAAATATACACACACACCCCATCACAGGTATACTACAGGAAATGCACACTACACAAAAGAATAATATTTCACATTTATCAAAAAAAGAGCTACTATTTCAGTGCTACTAGCCTTGTTTGTGGACAATGTCAAGATCTAAATACCTCAGAGTTTGATAATCATAAAATGTATCTGATCACTATACTATGATATCACAATAATAGCGCTGTAATAGGGAAATATTCGAATCAGTGGATTAAAATAAAGTTTTTTTAATGACTTGTCAATGTGTAAATGGCTAACATATTCGGGATGGTTGTGATCCAAAGTGTTCTGGGTTGCTTACTGACCAAAGGCAGCAAAAGTCTATGGGGTCTTTTTATGCTAAAAATGATCACACATTTGAAGACATCATTCATAGCCATAGCTCAATCAATGTAATCCAGCTGTAGAGATGCTACAGTTTAATATGCAGGTTCTTGGTTTGTTCAAATCTCAAGCATTTTGAGACAAAGTCCAGACTTAAACTTTCAAATGGCGTGCAGCATTTGGCATTCAAAACCTACAGCATGGACAAATGCCATTAATTTACTTCATCTGGACTCCACCCTTGTTTGAATGTCTGTGAAGAACCTTTACAGAGCCCTGTCTGGCAATATAGGTATGCAACTAATATTACTGCTATTTTTATCGTTTAATATGAAATTTTAGCAAATTCAACTGACCAGAAACATCGGTTTCATATTTCACTTTAAAAACTATAAAAACCTCAAACAATTTGAAATTTGGATTAAGTTCAAGCACACTGTGAAAAAACTAAAGGGTATTAAGCTTTTTTCTTTCTATTTGTAATTTGTTTCACTTTCATTAAGCATGGACAAAAAAAAGCACATGTATAACAGGTTATGTAAACATGTAAATATATTATGCATATATATATATTACTAGACTGATAACTTGTATTGCTATATTGAAGCACAGTGCATGAGTGACCGCCAAGTTTCCTTCGGAAGAATCTGGCTTGTCTGCACCTCATTTGCATATACTCCATGGTGAACATAAACACACTATTTTGTGCGACTGAGACATGCTAATACCATCTAACTCCAGCTATCTCTAGCTTGGATCACTGAAACAGCTTAAGCTGTACCTTTACAACAAAAATAAAAACAGATTTGCATATGTTCTGTGCAACATATGTAACTACTTTGCAACTCAAAAACCTTTGAGTTGTTAAAAGATCAATATCATTACAATATATTGTATATTTTATTAGTTAAAAATGTAGTCCCTTTTAAGAGATGAATAAGTTCATTGTTGGGTTGTCTAATTAATTCACCAGAAACTCGAACAATCACACTTTACAATAGGGGTCCATAAGTTAATGTTAGTTATTGTAGTTACAAGCATAGACGCACAACAAACAATACTTTTCCAGCATTTATTCATCATAGTTCAATATACTAATGCCTAATTAAAAGTCAAAGTTGTGTTTGTTAAGTTTGGGATAAAGTACATCCAATAACCTAACTCATCGGTTGTTATAGCAGAAGAAAGTCAGAAAGACTTATCAGATTTATAAGTCTAAATTACTTTATTAACTGTCCTGAATGAACCTTATCCCGCTTACTACACGGCTACTAATTCTTCAATTAAACAAAAAGCTGACAGAAACAAAAACAGCTGAATGGAGCATTCACTAACCCAGGGGTTTTCAACCTGTTAAGGGGGGCGCGAGAATTTGAGGCGTGCACTCCAGTAAATTATGATGACGATTTTTATGCGTTCACTAGAGTGAATCTGATTAACGTCAGTCCCACAGCTAACTATTAATGCGTTCGAGTAAAATATTTACAAATAAAATGTTTTTTAAAATTAATGACGATCGAATGAAAGTAAAACAGGTGAGGCATCTGACAAAAGATGCCCTTCTGAATCAAATCAGCAGGATGCCCTTGTGGATCTTTCACTTAGTTCGGCAGTTTCACTTTCACTCATGAACACTTCATTCATGCCCCCATGACAAACTGGGGTATTGGACGCGAGTAATGGTGAAAGGACTGGTGGAAGAGTGTTGTTTTATTGGAATTTATATCTGCGCGCAGAATGTAAAGAAAAAAACTTCCGCATTTTGTGATGTGTGTGTGTCTGCGCTCCTTTACTGACAGCTGTGTGTGTGGATCTTGTCGCAAAACAAGGGCGAGTGAAATTGGACAATCTTGGGGAGGCGTGTGTCCTAAGAGGTTGAAAACCCCTGCACTAACCTGCACATTATTCAGTCACAAGATGGTGCCAAACAGTCAAAATTGCAAAGCTGACAGAAACGAAACGGGCTGAATGGAGCATATACTAACCTTTGTAATAACTAATGTTAACAAAGGTGAATAATTACTGTAATAAATGTATTGTTCAATGTTTGTTCATGTTAATAAATACATTAACTAACCTTAACTAATGGAACCTTATAGCAAAGTTTTACCACTTAAACTTATCTGAAAATGAACACCAATATACTAAAGAACAACAACACCAAAAAAAAATATTGGGAAACACTATCCAGGTTTCCATCCTAATGTGAAGTGAATCTTTTCAAAATTTGCAACAAAAATTTTAAATCCCAAAATACAAATTAGGTGCTTTCCATCAAGTTGTTGGAGAAGCTGACTGTTGTATTAGTAACCTAGTAACCAACAGTAAAGAAGGCAAGCATAATGGATAGAGCCGTTATGTGTAATGTTTGGTAAGTCTGTTTTCTTGGCAAATGTGTTTCCATGTCCTATTATTCACATTAACCCTTTACGTACAAGTCCAAATCTACCTCTAAATCTAAGCAAGCACTAAAACTTTGTTTAAACAAATTAAGGGATTTTTATTCCAAATTTCCATCACTCATCTCTCATGTGATACTTCCAAACACAGGGTGATGGAAACCCAGCTACTGATTTAAATTATGAAAAGGGAAAAAGTTTACATCAAAATTTTTGTTCTCAGAGGTTTAAGTAACACCATGGTATGCTCTCTTGTAGTGAAAACTTGGTCATACCTGTTAATAACAGCCTGGTCTGACTCCAGTCTGAATACACGTGGTTTTGGGTTTCCATCCTGTGCTTTTGGGGTGACAGTTCCCACCTCCACAAAACCAAAGCCCAGTCTATAGAGGCCATCCACTGCCTCACCGTGCTTGTCAAAGCCTGCTGCCATACCAACTGGGTTCTGGAACTTACGACCCATCACATGTACTTCCTAATGGCAATAAATTTTAAAAGAAAATCGTAAAATTACTTAAAGATTCTCTGAATTATTAAAGAAAAATATTCATTTAAACACTTGATTCCCTGACACTTCTGTAAAAAGTATTGCGAAGATTCCAGCTTGTAAAAAGACTTTACCTCATCATACAGTAAAACTTGTACCAAATCTACAAATGTAGATTTAGTATTTATATTTTGCTGCTAGAGGTTACTTATTCCAAAGAGAATCATGGAAATCATCTCACTCAACTCCACAATAAGAGAGAATGAAGAAAGAATGTTCATGGACAAGGTAATGAATGGGCTTGCTGTGGTAGTCAGTGTTAAAGGCACAATATAAAAAAAAAAAAAACTTCAAACAGTGTTATATATTTTGCTGACTTATGTACTTACATTATCCCAAATGTTTCAAAGTATCCAGAAATCCAGAGAAATAAGCTATTTTAACTGTGTCATGTGTGGCCATGCTAATAACATCATACACTCTCGATATCTGGTTTGGTTTGGACATAGGTAAATTAAGACCTGTTTAAAATTATTTAAGACCTACAAAACAATATTTCAGTGAATTTAAGACTTTTTATGCCTAAAATTTTGTTTTGGAAATTTAAGACATTTTAAGAACCTGCAGATACCCTGTAAATAGTGCCCTTCTGCAGACTTAAGTTCGCTTTACAATAGATAAAGAACTGAGACAGGAGAACAAGGTACAGTTAAATATGCAATCAATTGTCATACAATAATGAATCATACAGTCAGTGAACAAAATGATATGCTTTAAGGTGGGTTTTGAAATCTTGCATTGTAGGTAGAACACGAATGTGTTTGGGAATAGAATTCCAAAGTGGGGCAGAAACACATGGTGGTTTGTTCAGCCCACTCACCTGTGCAATACTGGAAAAATATGCATTATTGTTGTTGAGTGTTACTTACAATAATGTTGTTGAGTGTTATTGATATTTCTTACGATATCAATAACTTGCAAAACGTTATCAGGAATGTTTTCAAAAATGTTAACTTATGTTCTGATCATACTAAAATAAACAGGTAATATATATTTTTTCAGAGCTAATTAAATCTAAAAAAAGAAGAAAAAAAAACTGTCAAGGTGCAAACATTTAGATTAATACATCACGAATAACTGAAATCCTAGGCAGAAATTCTGATTCTTATAGGCTGTTTTCATTTTCTCTCATTTCTATCTCTATCTCCTACTGGAGAGGTGGGGATAAAGATAGCAAAGGCCCCTTCTGATTGGTCAGATTTGGATTAACAACCTATGCATGCGGCACAAAAATGCGTCAAGACAATGATGATACGCTTCAATGGTCACCAACATCTTAAACCCTTGAAAGTTCTTAATATTTAGATTTTTACAAAAAATACAATGAAATTCCAAAATTTTTGTTTACGCTTATGAAAGTGTTTCTAATGCAGCGGTTATGGACGGGACAGTAAATTCTACAGTACTGTCTCTCCTGACTGCTGTTATAAGTCTCACACAATTTTTATCCTTTTTGTTTTTTTTTAAGTCATGAAAACCCTATTGTGGAGATTTTCTTTTGTTATTTGAGCCAACTGGAATGCAAGAAATAATAATTATTATTTGTGGTACTCTCCCATTCACTGCTCTCTAAGTTTACTCAACTGTGAAGACTTCCACTGCTGATGAACCCAAAAAATTGAAAAGGGTGTAGAATTATTGGGAAAAGCATTATACAAATAAACTTAACTTTAGAAAATAGAAATAATTGTGGGCCATAGATAGCTATTTTAAAATCATTAACTGTAGCAGTCTATCACTAACATTACTCACTGACCAGTGAGGTCGGGTCCTTGTAGTTGTTGCGAGGCACAAGTCCAAGACCAATCAACCGGACAGCCATGAGATGAGCCGTCTCTGCTCCCACAAACCTCTGCAGGACTGGCATGAGAGCACTGGCATAAAAACACTCATCCCCTGAGGCTGTGAGGTATCCCAGGAACAGTGCACTGCCACATCCTATGATCTTTACAGCATCTTTCGCTTGTTTCTGCAAAGATCAAAAGAGGATACTTGAGTAACAAGAGACTTCTCTTTTTTTATCTAATCCATTACCTGCTAAACTAATAATAAGACAGGACTCTAAACTCCAATTTTAAAAAATGAGTTCATTATAAATGTCAATTAAAACTGAAAGCCATGTTAGTATGATTGTTAAATATTTTGCTTTTAGTACAGCAATGACTTATTCTGACCTCTACTTATTAAAATATATAAAATAATAAGTGATCATACAGAATAGTATTCAATTTTAAAATAAGTGACAAATGAAAATATAGTGACAAAAACTGGTTAAGATTTAAAGGGAGGGTTCACCCAAAAAAGTTTACTCACCCTCAAGTGGTTTCAAACCTTAATGAGTTTCTGTTGAACACGAAAGAAGATATTTTAAAGAAAGCTGGAAACCAGTAACCATTGACTTTGATTGTATTTGTTTTTACTACTATGGATAATCAAAGGTTACAGGTTTTCAGCTTTCTTCACAATATTTCTTTTATGTTCAACAGAAGAAAGAAACTCAAATAGGTTTGTAACAAGTGAAGGGTGAGTACGTTAAATGACATAATTTTCATTTTTGGGTAAACTATTCCTTTAAGAGAAGTAGTATTTTGCATGCAATGTCTAAAACTGACTATATAAATATATAGTTATACTGAATAACATAAGTGATTTTTGTAGACAAATATATATTAAATTTAAACAGGACGGTCCCAGCAACCTCTTTACGTCTTTAAACATTATTATAGGATAATTATCAACAAAAAACATTTAAAATTATTATTTTAAGTCACCACAAAGAATACTAAAATAAATGAACAGAAGCAAGCTCAGGTAAGTACCCATTAAAGTTTAAAACAAGTCTGTAAGCTAATATAAGATGTATTTTCGTGCAGACTGGACTGCATATATATCTGCATATTACATGCTGTGTAAAGTAAACCAAGACTTCCAAAAAAAAAAGATTTGTGTCCTGCCTTGACTCATATTTCATATTCATAGTATTTAATTGAGCCGATTCAATACATTAGAAACGCAAAACTATGGAAACTGCTGAGGGAGAAAGCTAAGAGAGCTGTAAACACATGTTCTGCTTGAGCTGACGACACTTAAAAACACAAAAGTTATCTAAGAACAGCGGCACATTCACCTTCAGCCGTCCCGCCATGTGTGTTGTTGTCTAACTCCATCCAAACAACGTGCAGCGCTTCGTTATTCACTTCCTGAACATACTCTCGCGAGAACAACATCACCACTGATGATTTTACGTAACACAGCTAAATGTGCTATCTTAGTAGTTAATTCGGCGTAATTATGTGACATTCAGCTTTGTTAATTGTGACTTTTATACACATGGTTAATGTGGTTACACTAAGCTAAAGAAAGATCTGTAACATTAATATTTTAATTTAAACATTATTAATGTTACACTAGTTTAAAGAAATACTTTTTAAAATGATAACTTTTATTATTTTAAATTTTTATTTTAAAGTGTACATACATAAAATATGCATAAAAACCGTACTGTGAATTGTTTTCATAGTGTTAGGCTATCAAAGTTCAATCGAATTAAAGTAGCATCACTATAGAATGGTGATGGCAATGGTTTTTATTCTTCTTCTCTATTTCTATGACTTATTTGTCTATTTTACAGTGTTAAGCATTGATGTTAGATCATTCTGAATCAATTATCCATAATCATTACACAATGGTGTGGCTAAAAATCAAAATCAAAATGTTTGTCATCCTAAATGTAATGGAAGCTTTTGGAATGCAGAGTCTTGGTTTAAAGTCAGACTTTGCATGTATTTGAGTGCCTGCTCCCATTTCCCTAATGAAGTTAGTTCACATTCACTGTTTTCACAAAGTGAGATTTCAGATTTGCCTAAGATGTACGTAGACTCCCTGTTTTCTAGTTCACACAAGAGTTTCCTAAACGGAAAGCTGCTTTTCAGCTGCTATCAGCCATGGCTTTCTCAAAGCAATTGCTCATTTATTGTTGGATTTCCATCGTTTTGATACCACTTACAACTTGTAGTGATGAATCGGAGGACAATGAACACCACAAATATGATTATGGAAGGAAAATTCAACACATCCATGGGGGAATAATGTATGAGCTTGTTCAGGAATCAATGTCATGGATTGAGGCGCAACAGAGTTGTGAAAAACATGGAGGATATCTTCTGAGGGACTTGAATGATGAGATCAAGGAGCTCTTACTAGCACAGTCCACAGAAACTGGACCGTGGTGGGTCAGTCAGACCTTGATGTATAAAAATTCCATCACTGGTGAGTAATTGTAAAGTTCATGGTTTTCCTTCTGTAGACCTTCTGTACTTTAAAGAAGACCTACTTGTGCCTAAAATAGATCCCGCTGAGTGCAGATGGCGAAAGTTAAATTGAAGATTCAATCTTCTCTCATGAAAAGAACTTTTGAAATCCAATTACTGAATTAATTTGATTTGGTAGGGTGAAGTTATTGCAATATTTTACCTTGTCAAAATTGGATATGTGCATCATGCTGTTCAGAACATTGTTTTAATAATCGAAAAATCAACACTTCAGCTGGAACCAAAAAGCCTGATATCATAAGAGAAACGATCCAATATGTTTTTAATGATTTTAAGAACTTACTCCTGCTGTATTATGTTGTATTCTCTGAAGAATTATGTAGTAGCATAATTCATGTATACTCTCAGTAAAAAATGTACAAAAAAGTTACTGTGGTACCTTTTCAAAAGTTACCCATTGTAAAAAATGCTGGGTTCCACACAATTTCTTCATGTTGTCCCAACACAAATCAATTAAATTAACTTAATTGTTTTTGCAAATGTAAGTGGATTAAACATAAAACAATTAGGTTGTCCCTCAAAAAAACTCAAGACTTGTGTTGATTCAGCTCATTTTAAGTAAATAGTTTGAACAAGCAGCAACAATAATTTTTGAGTGCATGTTTGTACCTAAATGTAGTCCAAATTTGGTACTTTAAAGGTACAAACCCAAATTGTTTTATTCATTCATTAATTTTCCTTCGGCTTAGACCCTTATTTATCAGGGGTTGCCACAGCGGAAAAAAACACTGTTTTATACTTTTATTTTTTGAGAGTAAAACATATACAGCAAAAAAAGGTTATTCAGTGAACCTAAGATGCTGCAAAGCGTCTCTGAAGAACATTCATTTTAGAAGTATATGGAAATGAAATAAATGAGATTATGTAACTCAAATTTGTTGATTGTTTTTTTGGTGTGATTACAGGATTTGAGCTTGCCTCATTTTACCCTTATAAAAAGGACGGCAGTGCTGAAGATCACTTTGCTTGCACTTATTTAGTCAAAGATCCATTTCAGCTGGTGACCACACCCAACTGCAGCATGAGCTTTAGATCTGTCTGCACGCAAGGTACCAAAATAATTCAATCACCTCTTCTCAACACACATATAAAACAATAAAGCCATTTTATTTAGTGGTGTTGATAAGAAAAACCCATGATCTTTTATAAAAACAGAACAAAAAGTAACCTTGTGGTTATGTTGTTACAGATTTAAATGCTCATCAGAAATCAAGTGAAGGAAACAGAAGGAGGCGCAGAGATGTTAATGACATATTATCGTCATTGCAAGGCAGTGTAGGAACTGACCAGCTTTTGCAGGTTGGTGAGATTATTCAGGTTGAGAATTTGGCCTCTTGAGGTCCACATTTGTTTTATAAAAATAGGGCTTCATTAAAAATTGAAAGAGAAAAGTGCCCACATGAAAAAATACTAAAGCAATTTATAATAAATACATTAGTGTTATAGTAAATTGTATTATTTTGCATATATTATAATATTTACACTACTTTGTTCATGAATGCAACCACACATTGTAGTATTAATTATAGTTATAAACTGTAATAAATACTGTACTATACTTTAGTTTCTACTACAGTAAATTGTGATGTAATAATGTACCCTATATACAGAAAAACTGGTACAGTATTTGATAAGTTACTAAGTTACTAGTTATTGTATTACCACAACAACTATGGAATTACCACAACAGATTAATTAAAGTACTTTACTATATAGTTTAAAAACACTGTATTGTTTACTATAAATTACTATAGTATATTTTTCAAGGGGGGGGGGGGGGGGGGGGGGGGGGGGGGTGTAAGGCTATCAGAATAAGAGTATTTAAAACAAGAAAGATCAGTTTTATTAATTAAACAAATAATTTGAACAGGACAATGTGACATTTTTGAGGTTGCTTGGAATGTCCCATACACAAAATATCAAATGTGTTTAATTTAAACTTGTTTGTTTAAGAGTGTACAAGTGAATAAGTGATACAGGCTTATACTTTTTAAGTGACTGGACCATAATAAAACACCTATGGAGTAGAGTTAAATGGATAAAGTGGATTCAAGCAACTCAACATTTCATGAACTCCTAACCCTTCTTTTCAATCTTTCAGGATGCCAAAACAATGCTAAAAGATTTGGAGACTACACCGATTGAACTGACAATGGATGATAGGGTAACATATATATTATATACATTATATATTATATAAATTACATTATTGCATGCAGTATTTAATATATTAGCATTTTATAGCCTGAAATAGTGTATATTTCAGTGTTTCAGCCTCTAGAATATATATTTTGGCTCAGTAGTTCCGATTTGTACCAGTATGATTTATAGTAACATATTTAATATTTATTAGTTAGAAATAATGTTTCATTAAACATCACATATTTATTTTTTCCATATATCTAAACTAGTAACAACAAAATATGTTAAACTTTTCATTTACAGTATTCTCATATTCTCATTTGCATTAGCCAGCAAAATAACCTTACCTTAGTCACAAATTCATATTGCAGGCCCGTAGCCAGCCTGGTGAAAGGATTGGTTCTTTTTCTTAAAATATGGACCTTTTTGCAGTTATTAGCCTCATTTTATATTTAATTATGAGGTTTAAATACTTTTTAAGCACAATTTTTTGCTGGATTAGTTTGTCAGATGGTCATCAACCACATTTTTGATGTACCAAAAACATTTCCTAAAGATTTAGAAGAAAAAAATATGAAAATATGAGAATAATACTTGTTTTTCAAATACAAATTTATTACATCATATATCATTAGAAAAAAGATGCTGTTCAAGTTTTAAATTAAAAACTAGCCTATTGTCATTAATTAGGCAAACACAAACTGGCCAGCACATTCAACTTTCCTCAGTCATGCTGAAGCAACAGCCAAAAGAGGATTCCACTTGGTCTTAAAGCCTTCTTCGATGGTTATTTTCACAATTTATTATGGCATAGCAGTCAAAATAGGACAAATGAGCTCGTGTATGGGACAAATTTTTGACCTTTGTCAGTGAGGGGTGGGTCTTTCGAGCCACCCGAACCACCCCTGGCTACCGGCCTGTATTGGTACAATAATATGCAATATCCAGTGCATTACTGTTCTGTACTATACCAAAATTCTTCCATGCCTTAATACATGTGCATGGTCAACAAAACTAAAATGACAACCAGTGGGCAAGGAACAGTATGTTTATATCTCACAAAAAACATGTCATAAAACTGGCTAAGGCAACAAATATTCCTTCTTCAAGTTGTTTAAAGCATATATTCCTTTGATATATCAATGTAAATTATTTTCTTCTTAAACAAATAGGTCAAATACCTTCAAGCCATATATAAAAACCTGAAAGCATCTACTCCAAATGACAACCAGCTGAGTGAAATTGTCAACTGCACTGCGGCCATGCTTTTGTACTCACAAGAGTGTGAGCCCGACAACATGGATGAGGTAATTTATGGACGAAGTGAATGACAGATGAATGATTTTCTTTGTATATTGATTGTATTGTATATTGGTTCCACTCATCAAACAGTTTGAGCAGCTTATCACTCTTGCCGGCAACATTTACGCGATGGCTGTTGTCGGTAATGGGAACATTGTCAAGGACCTTCCAACAGGAACCATTTATGTCAGCAGGTCAGTAGTGGTTGAATGATTCCTGGCATCTGATACCATATGCCAAGGTTTTTATCTGATGTACAATTTGTTTTGTAACAGACAAAATTCAAGCACTCTGGGTGGAAAGAACATTGGCTCCACAGATGGAGGATATTGCCAACTTCCATCTTTTTCTGCAATGAAAAGTCAACTGCCTCCTGGGAATGTCAATGTCCAGGTTTGATAATATACAGTTAAACTAAATACAAAATGAATACTTTTTTCTTGCAGTATGTTTCTGGTCTTATTCTGTATAGTTAATCTGCTTGTAATAATACAACTTGCTCTGTTTTGAAAATGACTACTCTTTTTGAAAAAGTCTCTCTTTTTGGTTGACATCTGCAAACAGTCTTATTATCTCTACCTTCCATTTATCTGTCAGTTTCTGTAATCATTATCAGCATCATGATTTGATATGCTAAAAATGTTATTATTACAGCTTTTCCAATTTAAAGTGAATCCACTGGAAACGAAGTCTGACGAAAACATCACTGGAACAGTTTGCAGCTTTTCTTTGCAGAGTAGCAACTCTTCGGTCAAATTCAAAGACCTTCCAGGGAACATTGAGGTGAAAACAAACAACTAAATTCATTTTATTACATAAAAGTTAGAGAATCACATTGACATCACATCATCAAATTGAAGATTGCTAACACTGAACACCGCAGCCTTTTCAGTTTTTGACTTGCTCAATGAACGTTTTAGGGCATTATACTTTGTAAAGCCTTGAAACTATACTTTATTGTGGAAAAAAAATGAATAAACAAATAAATAAATTAATTAATACACTGTAAAAAATGCTGGGTTCCACACAATTACATCATGTTGTCATCAACTTAATCATTTTTTACAAATTTAAGTGGATTGAACATAAAACAATTAAGTTGTCCCAAAAAAAACCCCACAAAATAATTGTATTGATTAAACTCATTTTAAATAAGTAGTTTGAACAAGCAGCAAAAGTAATTGAATTAGATGTTACAAACAGGTAATGATGCTTCTGTACAGATATATTTACCTCAACCTGAAGCAGCACAGCCTGAAGTTGTGGACATAACCTGGAAAAGTGGATTTTCTGTCACCTCGACTTTCAACATCACAGATACAAATGTGACTGCCGTTGTTACAGCAGTCCCGAATCGAAACATAAGTCTCAGTTTTACACTGCACCCACCCAATGGGACGAACATCAGCTCTTGGAATCAAAGCACTACTGTGACCTACAAAGGTAACTTTGGAAAATAATTCTGTGGTTTACTTGAAGGGGTTGTATATAAGACTCTTATGAAACCCTTATAATCATGACATGACATGAATATCAAGGAGATTTTATACATGCTTATGGCTACTGTCATTAAGTGCCATCTGCTCAGTTATGTAATTTTAAACGCAAAGGTGACATTACTTGAGATGTTTCTGTTATGACAACTCGACATAACCAAATATATCATAACCTGTCTTTGTCGTGACAACTTGACATTACCAAGACAACATAACTTGTCATAAATCTCTAATAAACATGACTTTCACGAGGCCATTATAATTGTGTCATGAATATTATAGCAGCATCATTAATATTGTTCTTAACCTCTTTCTTAACTACAGTGGTACAAATTGAATTTGTGATTAAAATGTCATTAAATGTAATTAAATATTAATGATGCAGTTATGAAATTATTTTAAATAGTTTTAAATGACAAATTAATAGTTTCACTGAAAAAAGGTGGTCATAAAAATGCTCATGGCACAATTATAACGGCCTCATGTCAATCATGTTTATGGCAGATTTATGACAAGTTAAGTTGTCTTGATAAAGTGATGTTGTCACGACAAAGGTTATGATGTATTTTGTTATGTCAAGTTGTCATAACAGGGATATCTCGAACAATGTCACCTTTGCATTTAAAATGACATAACTGAGCAAATGACACCTAATCAAATTTGTCTTAAGCATGCATAAAATCTCCTTCATATTTATGATGTTTCATGTCATGATTACAAAGGTGTCATGACAGATTTATGAACACCTTTTAAAGTAAAGTGTTACCAATTCAGTTACCAAAGTATATTGTTCTGATCCATTATTATTTCTATTATCCATTATTATTATTATTATTATTTGTTATCCATGATTATTTCCCCCATACCTCTGCATTATTTGTGCAATAGATGGTTATCGCTGGCTGATCAACCCTGATATGAGAAAGGAAATGGATGGGACCTGGAAGGTGTCAGTGTTACCAACTGCTTATACCTCAAGTGATGTGCTCACCTTCAAAATGTCTGTTTTTGTAACCAAGTGCCTGTTTTGGGACACAAATAATGGACAGTGGAGTAGAGAGGGCTGCATGGTGAGACTCCATAATGCCTGCTCACTAATATGCATTCAGTTTTCCATAATGTTTATGATATCATGTCTGTCTAAAGGTTGGTCCCAATACAATGCCGAACTTAACGCACTGTTTGTGCAACCACACAACGTTCTTTGGGAGCTCTTTCTTTGTGATGCCCAACCAGGTGGATCTGTCAAAGACCGCAGCTTTGTTTGCCACAGTAAATGAGAACTACATAGTGGTGGTTGTACTCAGCTGCTTCTTTGCGCTCTACCTGATCCTTGTAATGTGGGCCTGGTATGCAGACCGCAAAGCTCTACGAACGGTACAGTACACTCATATTTATTTGCCTATTTAACACACATGTGGTTTGTTGAGGAGACATGTGCCATGACCAACCCTAGTGGATGATAAAGCAAAGGATAGATAGAAAGGATAGAGGAAAAACAAATCCCATAAACTTACATTCAAGAATGTTTAAGGTCAGATTTAAAAGTAAAAAGCTAACAAGTGACAAGTCACATTTTCTATTTAAAACAGTAATTCAAATGCATTTCAAAGTAAAATATTATCGACCTTGTTAGGAGAAATGTTTTTAGTCATTAGAACACAGTCTTTCACTTTAATTCAGTACATTTTAATTATGTTATGGCCGTCCTTGAAGGCTGAGATAATAATATTTGAAAATCTGCAATCTGAAATAAAAAAAAATGGAAAATTCAGAAAATGACTTTTAAAGTTGTCTAAGTGAAGTGCTTAGCAATGTACATTACTAATCAAAAATTTCAGTTGTAAATTTACAAACTATTTATTTACTTAATATAATAAGGATTTTTGGCATAAACGAAAAATCAATCATTTTAACCAATGTATTTTTGGCTAAATATACCCCTTGCAACTTAAGACTTAAGTAGTCCAGGGTCACAAATATGTTGTTTTAGCTTGTGCATAAGACTTTTCATTCCTTCTCTGTCTCTTAATTTGTCTTAATTGCTTTCATTAGACTATATTTTTATCAAAATACTTTGACTTCTGAGTAATATACGTAAAT
Organism: Danio jaintianensis; assembly: GCA_903798115.1. Taxonomy (NCBI): domain Eukaryota; kingdom Metazoa; phylum Chordata; class Actinopteri; order Cypriniformes; family Danionidae; genus Danio; species Danio jaintianensis. The sequence goes on along the minus strand of CAIGQV010019101.1, from coordinate 12,139,758 downwards.
AATCTACACTCTTAAAAATAAGTGTTACTAAAAAGGGTGATTTCACAGTCATAAAAATAAGTGTTTTATTCCCCAAAGAACATTTCAGTAAACAGTTCTTAAAATAATCACTTTTTTTTCTAGGAATATTTTAAAATCTAAAAACCCTTTTGTGCAATGGAACAGTTCGTGGATGGTAAAAGTTAACCTTGAAATCGTTAATGTTAATAAAGAACTTTTATTATATAAAGTGCAGTAATCAGGCAGAGCGACCGCACAGCAAAACGTCAAAACATTTTGTACATACTGTATTTTTACCATTCTATTAAAAATGTCTCATATGACACAATTTCAGAGCTATAGAAACCCAATGATTCAACTATACAGTCGTGGCCAAAAGTTTTGAGAATGACACAAATATTAGTTTTCACAAAGTTTGCTGCTAAACTGCTTTTAGATCTTTGTTTCAGTTGTTTCTGTGATGTACTGAAATATAATTACAAGCACTTCATACGTTTCAAAGGCTTTTATCGACAATTACATGACATTTATGCAAAGAGTCAGTGTTTGCAGTGTTGGCCCTTCTTTTTCAGGACCTCTGCAATTCGACTGGGCATGCTCTCAATCAACTTCTGGGCCAAATCCTGACTGATAGCAACCCATTCTTTCATAATCACTTTTTGGAGTTTGTCAGAATTAGTGGGTTTTTGTTTGTCCACCCGCCTCTTGAGGATTGAACACAAGTTTTCAATGGGATTAAGATCTGGGGAGTTTCCAGGCCATGGACCCAGAATTTCAATGTTTTGGTCCCCGAGCCACTTAGATATCACTTTTCCCTTATGGCACGGTGCTCCATAGTGCTGGAAAATGCATTGTTCTTCACCAAACTGTTGTTGGATTGTTGGAAGAAGTTGCTGTTGGAGCGTGTTTTGGTACCATTCTTTATTCATGGCTGTGTTTTTGGGCAAAATTGTGAGTGAGCCCACTCCCTTGGATGAGAAGCAACCCCACACATGAATGGTCTCAGGATGCTTTACTGTTGGCATGACACAGGACTGATGGTAGCGCTTACCTTTTCTTCTCCGGACAAGACTTTTTCCAGATGGACTGCTGAATGGACTGCTGAGGACTGGGGCAAAGTCATATTCCTTTCCGATTGTTTGGGGCTTCATCGGAGAATATGACTTTGCCCCAGTCCTCAGCAGTCCATTCGCCATACTTTTTGCAGAAGATCAATCTGTCCCTGATGGGTTTTTTTTGGAGAGAAGTGGCTTCTTTGCTGCCCTTCTTGACACCAGGCCATCTTCCAAAAGTCTTCGCCTCACTGTGCATGCAGATGCGCTCACACCTGCCTGATGCCATTCCTGAGCAAGCTCTGCACTGGTAGCACTCCGATCCTGCAGCTGAATCCTCTTTAGGAGACTGTCCTGGCGCTTGCTGTACTTTTTTGGACGCCCTGAAGCCTTCTTAACAAGAATTGAACCTCTTTCCTTGAAGTTCTTTATGATCCTATAAATAGTTGATTTAGGTGCAATCTTAGTAGCCACAATATCCTTGCCTGTGAAGCCATTTTTATGCAACGCAATGATGGCTGCACGCGTTTCTTTGCAGGTCACCATGGTTAACGATGGAAGAACAATGATTTCAAGCATCACCCTCCTTTTAACATGTCAAGTCTGCCATTCTAACCCAATCAGCCTGACATAATGATCTCCAGCCTTGTGCTCGTCAACATTTTCACCTGAGTTAACAAAACGATTACTGAAATGATCTCAGCAGGTCCTTTAATGACAGCAATGAAATGCAGTGGAAAGTTTTTTTCAGGATTAAGTTATTTTTCATGGCAAAGAAGGACTATGCAATTCATTTGATCACTCTTCACTCTTCTGGAGTATATGCAAATTGCTATTATAAAAACTTAAGCAGCAACTTTTCCAATTTCCAATATTTATGTAATTCCCAAAACTTTTGGCCACGACTGTATATACTGTCATCGATATTCCAGGATTCTAGTTCCATGTTCTGCACAGTAAAAAATGCTGGGTTCCACACAATTACTTCATGTTGTCCCAATCACAAACCAATTAAGTTAACTTAATTGTTTTTACAAATTTAAGTGGATTGAACAAAAAACAATTAAGCTCATTTTAAATAAGTTGTTTGAACAAGCAGCAATAATCTTTTTTTTTTTTTGTGTAATAATGTGGTTAAATCTCTGTGTCTGCAGCGTAAAATGACTCTGTTGGAGGACAATCATCCATGTGCCCAATACAACTATCTTGTAAATGTACAAACAGGCCACAGAAGAAGAGCTGGCACCACCGCCAAGGTGAACCACAAAAGTTTTTAAGTTACTTTAACTTAATTAAATAAGTTAATCAGGTTTCAACAAAAAAAAATGATCTATTCAAAGTTTAACATAATATTATTAGTCAACTTATCAGTTATCAATTTGAATGATTTAAGTTGGCGACACGGAGGCTCAGTGGTTAGCACTGTCGCCTCAGCAAGAAGGTCACTGGTTCGAGTCCCGGCTGGGCCAGTTGGCATTTCTGTGTGGAGTTTGCATGTTCTCCCCGTGTTCACGTGGGTTTCCTCCGGTTTCCTCCGAGTGCTCCGATTTCCCCCACAGTCCAAAGACATGCGCTATAAGTGAATTGGATGAACTAAAATTGGCCTTAGTGTATGAGTGCGTGTGTGAATGCGTGAGTGTATGGATGTTTCCCAGTACTGGGTTGCAGCTGGAAGGGCATCTGCTGCGTAAAACATATGCTGGAATAGTTGGCGGTTCATTCTGCTGTGGTGACCCCTGATAAATAAGGAAAATTAATAAATGAAGTATTTAAGTTGAGTTGACTAGAAAAGTTCATTTGATTCAACTAAAAGATTTAAAGCAGGAATTTTTTTTCTTTTCTATACTGGTATGTTTCTCATTGGTAAGTTTTGAAAGCGCACTATTAAAATCTCATCTTTTTCAGGTAAAGGTGATGCTCCAGTTTGCTGAAGGGCAGAGTGACTCTTATAGTTTGTCGGACTCAGAGAAGCCTGTGTTTGAGAGGGGAGGAGTGGATGTGTTTCTGCTCAGTATGCCTTTTTCACTCGGTGAACTGCAGAGCATCGACATATCGCATGACAACTCAGGTGGAAGCCCTGATTGGTATGTGTTTGTGTGTCTTGCTTTTTGCATGCGTTTTCTTATTTTTGCATAGAGAGGCAGAAGCAGAGAACACTTCAGGTGAGGGTTCTGTGTTGCTCACTACTCCTTTTGTATTTCACTGGATCTACTAAGGGCGTCATGGTGGCTCAGTGGTTAGCACAGCAAGAAGGTCGCCTCACAGCAAGAAGGTCGCTGGTTCGAGTCCCGGCTGGGCCAGATGGCATTTCTGTGTGGAGTTTGCATGTTCTCACCCATGTTTGCGTGGGTTTCCTCCTTGTGCTCCGGTTTCCCCCACAGTCCAAAGACATGCGCTATAGGTGAATTGGATAAACTAAATTGGCCGTAGTGTATGTGTGTGAATGAGTGTGAATGGGTGTTTCCCAGTGCTGGGTTGCAGCTGGAAGGGCATCCGCTGCATAAAACTGAAATAGTTGGTGGTTCATTCCGTTGTAGTGACCCCTGATAAATAAGGGACTAAGCCGAAGGAAAATGAATGAATGAATGGATCTACTAAAATATCTATAGTTAAATAATAATATTTAAATGATACATTTAAATAAAGAAAAACCCTACACTTTATTTTGGTGCCAACATTGGGTTAAAACAACTCAGCATTTTTTTAAGTTCAGTTCTCTTGTTTTTTTTTTTGTTTTTTTTGGTTTTTTTAACAAAAAGTATACATTCTTTTTAAAAAGTATACCTTCAGTTCTGGCTGCCTTAGCCTTCACTCTGATTTTTAAAACTGAACCTAAAGAATCTAAAAAAATGGCTTTATGACGTATATATTGTGACAGAGCTTACTAAACTTCCAAAACATTGCCAAACATTGTTTTGTTTTTTTTACCAAATGAGAACTCATGAAGAACTTATAAAATAGGCTAGTTTAGATTTTTCACAACATAGAATGGCAATGTGAATCTCATGTAAATAAATAAATTTACATGAATTTTACATGAAATCGGGAGGAAAAGCTCCTTTCGCAATGCCAGCCTCATATGGAGTAACCTTTAGTAACGTTTGCTTCTTGATGTCTGGACAAAAATATTTTAAACCTGAAATACTTTGGGTATGTAAAGTCAGTGTTGTTTGCATGTTTTCATAAACAATCATTCAGGGATTCCCAATAATTTCAGTCAACCAAAACCTTTTGAATTAAAATTGTTTATATGAAAAGTTTTATAATCGAAAAAAAAATAATTAAATAACAAATTTGGATGTTCACAGTTCAGTGATTTTGGTTAATGGCCAATATTTTTTAATGTTTAAATTATTATTATTATTTTACATTATTATTATTATTATTATTACATTATAAATCATTAGGATGATTTAAGTGATTATTTAATTTTTTAAAGCCCAATTGGGAAACAATTTGGGAAATAATCTAAAAGCAAGAAGGTCACTGGATCGAGTCCCGACTGGGCCAGTTGGCATTTCTGTGTGGAGTTTGCATGTTCTCCCCGTGTTCGTGTGGGTTTCCTCCGGGTGCTCCGGTTTCCCCCACAGTCCAAACACATGCGCTATAGGTGAATTTAATAAACTAGTAAAAACCGTAATAAACCGTAGTGTATGAGTGTGTGTGAATAAGAGAGTGTATGGGTGTTTCCCAGTACTGGGTTGCAGCTGGAAGGGCATCTGCTGCGTAAAATATATGCCGGAATAGTTGGTGGTTCATTCCACTGTGGCGACCCCTGATGAATAAAGGGACTAAGCCGAAGGAAAATGAATGTATGTAAATATGGTACATTGATTGTTATGTTTTAAAACCTTTTGTAATCTAGATTACATTACTAACTACAAATTTCATCATGTAATCTGTTATCAGTTATGGACTACAATTTCTAAGTAATCCATCAAGCACTGTCAAACACAAGCTAATCAAGAACATTACTAGAAAAATCCAGGGAAGTGTGAACATGACTGAACATTCTTGATCAAGGGAGTGATTATGGATAAATATGTCTATGAATACATACGTCTCACATCACAAATTCTTCCATCAGGTACTTGGACAAAGTGATGATTCAGGACTTACAGACACAGGAAGTCTCACACTTTCTGTGCTCCACCTGGCTGAGAGGTGAAACGTGCAAGAGGACATTCAACTTGGCCAAGAAGAATGAAATCGCAAGCTTTGGGTAAATAATTCCACTTACATTCTCAATGAAACCACTTTTATTGCACTATGGATACTCAAAATAGTGTTTGTCAAGCTTGAAGTTTTACACATCCAGACAGATATAAGAGTATGTTTACTCAACAACAATGTACTTAAAATGAAAAGTTTTGACCTTGAATATTGGAGAAGTTTTCACTTTCACACAGCTCTGCCGAAAACTATAAAACTGCAGTATTGTACATGTCTGGCCAGTAGATGGCGATGTCATTCATTATCTTGAGTAGCACTAATGCAGTCATTCACTGCATTTAATTTGGGAGGGCTCATTCCCATGCCCTAATCCCTCCAAAAGGTTTACCCTCAGGTGTAACAGTTTCAACAAGGGATTAGGGCATAGGGATGAGCCCTTCTGAATTGAATGCAGTGTGTAACACTAATCAATGTCCCTGCACAAAGGATCATTTTTGAGCACTACTGTGTGGCATCCATGATTGTTTTCACTCCAAAGTGCTCTTCGGAGAGTGATATATCCATTTGGAAAGCACCAGTGGTTGCTTTGGTCGTCAGGTAGACTGAAAAAAATGATTCATTGAATTTACTAAATTTTTTGGAGTATTGTTTGCAACGATTTAGCAAAAATCATTTTTTTCGGTGTAAATGAATGACCACAATGCATTAAAAGTTTACAATTTTTAGTTTTTAACTGTGTTGTGTAAATGCCCTCCAAACCCATTTTTTTGGTAAATGGTAAATAGTTGCTATTATAGCTTACATAATGTGGATACTAGGCATAGACAGTGGAATTTCACAGATTCTGTTCCCCAAAGAATGCAAGTACTTATTTTGACACTGGCCATTCATTTTAAACTTCCGTAATATTTTCTACGTTAAATAAAAAGATGTTCAAGCTTCGTCCAGTATTCTTGCAGCTTCATCTTATGTGTGATTTATCTGGTTTATTTAAAAAAAAAACAGAAGCATGTTGAATGGACTCCAGAGCGAATCTTTGTTTTTAAGTAATAAACATTGTGATATACAGCCAAAGTTACCTGCATGCAGAACAACACATGAGTTGTTTGTATTCTTGACTGGTATAATCCTGTATGTATGGAGCCAGATCTATGTATGTGTCTATGAGCCAGATCATATGTATGTGTCCTGTTACATAGCTTATGTGAAGATTATTTAACAAAGTTGTTTCATTTGTAAGAAGTTGTTGGAACTATTTGTTAGAGAAAATAATGTACAACATAATGTACTGTACAGAAATGTTAGTTTATTCAACTGTTCTTTAAAAGAAATGTTCAATGAATAATAAAAAAACAGCCAATTTTTTTAATATTAAGTTATATTTTCACAAAAATAAATCTTGATACATAACTAAAAATTATCAACTTCATATACCTTCCCTACCAACCCAACCCCAGCAACATCTTTCAGACGCGTACGTCTTCTGGCTTCCGGGACGAGCACATCTGGGTGTCGATCGTGGACCCGCCGCGGCGCAGTCCATTTACACGGGTACAGAGAGTGTCCTGCTGCATGTCTCTGCTGCTCTGCACGATGGCCATCAACATCATGTTCTGGAACCTTCCCACTGATGCTGAGTCTCCTGTCATCCTAAAGATAGGTCCGAAAAAAACTTGCCTTAATGCAAATTATGCAACGCTCTGGCGTTATGTGACGTCTCCCTCGCAACAGCCCTTACGCAATGTTTGAAAGCTGTGAGGGAGAAAATATTGTGTAGCTTATTACACAGAAAACTTAGCATATTAGCCTATATGTAGGCCATTTGAACATTTTATCAGTAAAAGTATCAGTATTTATGTTTGTGTTACACTTTTATGTAATTACTTTTATCTAGACTGTAAAAAATATCTGTTAATTAAGAGTTTCCGTGTTTTGCGTATTCCGTTTATTTGTGTTTTCCGTTTATTTACGGTTGGGTATTGAATTATGGGATGTTGATCCCTGCTCTGTCGACTTTTGATGTTGAAAATTTAACTCTACAGTTTAACAAAGTGACGTTTAGTGACATTTTAGTTGTTTGAAATAATATAATGTATAAGAAGTAATATAGAGAGAACTCTAGAATAACAGACAATGTACTTGCAATTTATTACAAGGTTTTTGTTCCATCAACCCAGGCAGTATATAGCTTTAAAATGTTAAAAATGTTAATAAAAATATTTTTTTCGAACTTTTTAAGGCTAAAAGTTGTTGGAAGAAAGATCAAGGTCCCATAATGCAGTTTAAAAGCTTAAATAAACGGAAAAATAAAAACATGAATCACAAAATGAAGAGTTCAGATGCAAAAACCTATAAAATTGCAGTCTAAAATTTTCTTCTGAAATAAGCATTTTCCTAAGGCTCCTGTATGTAGGTTTAGTAATTTCACTTTTATGGCAAAAATAGATTCTTTTCATTGCCTTTAAAGTGACAAAAAATGAACATAAACATAGGAGGCTGAGAAAATGCATATTTTAGAGAAATTTTTCAATTTTTTCCAAAAACGGAAAACTGCTCATTCATGAATATTTTTTACAGCGTAGTATCTTTCCCATTCAGTTCAAGAACTGGCTACTGGTGCATATTCTTTCGATATTGGTACCTTTTTAAAATATACTCATTAATTAGATACTGTTCTTATAATTAGATACTGGTACTTATTAGATATTATTATCTATTACAAAGGCTCTAGTAATTAATTCAATTAATGTACATATTTCTAAATTAACTAAAACAACTATTCTGTTGTTACTGTTTTTTTTTTAGTAGTTATTCATACTAGAACGTTTTATACTGGTGCCTGTTATTACATATCATAGCTTAATCATTAAATAAGGTAAATATTTAAAACATTTAAAACAGCTTCCTATATACAGTTGAACTCCTAAAATATTAGCCCTATTAGTTTTAATAATTAATTTTTAATAACTGATTTCATTTATCTCTGCCATGATGACTACAAATATTTTTCAAGATACTGGTATTCAGCTTAAAGTGCAATTTAAAGGCTTAACTAGGTTAATTAGGCAAGTTAGGGTAATTAGGCAAGTCATTGTAATACAGTGGTTTGTTCTGTAGACAATCAAAAAAAATAGCTTAAGACGGCTAATGATATTGACCTTAAAATGGTTTTAAAACTGCTTTTATTCTAGCCGAGATAAAGCAAATAAGACTTTCTCCAGAAGAGAAAAAATATTATAAGAAATACTGTGAAAAATAAAACAAAAATCACAGAAGGGCTAATTATTTTAACTTCAACTGTACATTTTATAAAATGGTGTATAAAAATATTATAAGATTCTTCCTTGACCAAAACATGTTGTCTTTCACAGGCTCGTTTCAGCTGACGTGGCAGCAGTTCATGGTAGCCGTAGAAAGTGGTCTCTTTATGTTCCCCATAAACATTCTCATCATTACAATCTTCAGACACATCAAACCACGCATCCTCCTGAACAAAGGCAAGACAGACTCTTCCAAGAAAACAACACCAGCTGCCAGTGTCTCCATGAACACCATCATACAGGTTCTTCTAACAGCAGTTCTTCAGCATTATAATTGCTCTCTCTAATATAATTGCTATCTCTAATCTCTTATAGTACTTTTCTGTGAACAGAATGTTGTGTTACTCAAAGTGAATGTTCTGCTCCTGTTTCCTCAGAAAACTGTAGGACTGTTGAATTATCTCAGCAAAAGCCCGAAAAACAATCTGCCTGCCAAAGAAATCCAGCCTGAGACCTGCGACCTTTTCTGGGCCCTAGACAAAGTGGACCACGTCCTTAAGATTATGCAAGGTTCCATGATCAATACTACATGCATTTCATTAAGTGTTCTTGAAGTTTTAGCTTTATGTAAACATAATTTACTCTAGATGTCATTCAAATCAAAGCTGTTTTTTTAGCATCACTGAAACTATTTGTAATATTTTTAAATTACATTAATTTACATTTTTAAAAATGCTTATATTTTTTATTAATTTCTTTCACTTATTTCATTTAGTTTTAATAAAACAAAGCATTATCATTTTATTGTAACAGTAGCTATGTTTCCATCCAAAAATGCGAATTAACTTAATGCGCAAAACTGGAATATCGCATAAAAGATGTGCGAATAAAGCAGCGTTTCCATCCAACAAGTCAAAGAGAACAAAATCGTCACTTCCTGATTAAATGGCGCCAAATATCAACAGTAAAAACGGAATTTGCTGTGGTAGGAGAAGCTGCGTGAATCTTTTCTTCATTTAATAAATGACTTGCGCCTCAGAAGGCAATGCTGACACGCAGTGAACGCGTGGTGGCGTTTGAAGGCGTGAGACGCGGAGCACAGACGCTCTTAACAATTCTGGAGGTCATTAATAATAATTAATAATGGTTAAGGCATTTTAGAATGACCAAAACAACATTTCAGATGTTTTACAATGTGCTCATCCTGCTGGTTTGTCCATTTACAAACATTTTTATCACCACATGATCTCTTATAACCAAATCACATGACCTTTTTTTAATGCGCATACTGGAATTTGTTCGGTAAAAGTGTTTCCATCGTAGTTTATGCGCATCTTTTCTTATCGAATAAAAAGTTTATCCTACTCAGTTATGCGCATACATTTTTTATGCGCATTTTCAAAATTTATGCGCATCTTAGCGTTTCCATCAACCGATTTTTTATGCGCATATCCAAAATGCGCATAAAAATAGGTGGATGGAAACGTAGCTAATGAGACATGACAACAGAGATGATGTTCCAGATGCAGATACTTAAATAGTGTGTGTAATGTGCTGCAGCTGTGTCAGTGTAATCAGTGTCCAGATTGGTCTCAGCTGTGAGGTGCGAAGCCTGATGGGGTGTATAGTCCGGGTGAATGGCTGATAGAGTGTACATATCACTGGAGTGCCCTCTAGTGAGTCTGGTGGGCAGTCCAGCTTGTACTCGTAACAGTTATGCTACTAAAAGCAGAATTAAAATGTAAAATAATCATCACTTAATTACCATTATAATGTTCCAAATTTAACCACAATTTTCTTTCTTCCATTCCAGCTAAAAGAGAATGTTCTCAGTACATCCTGTAACGATCCTTAAAAGTTGTGTAAATGTTAGCATGCAATGTTATTAAAATAATAATTTTTAGGACATTCTTGTAACGATAGAAAAACGTTCTTTAAAAACATTCTTGAAATGTCTTTAGAACATCAGTTGTTCTTGTTGAATGTTCTCACAATGTTTATAGAAAAACCTTCTTGGACGATTAATATAATGTGATATTCTAATGGATATTCCTAAATAGATACTCTAACGTTGGCTTGATAAAACCAGCTTAAAGTTTGAAGGTTTTACTCAAAATGTTTTTTTGTTGTTGTTTTTTTTCATCTTTTAAGTTTTTTCTAACATTAATTGTCATGTTGCTAGCATGTTTTTTACATATTTATTACATATTCATATATATATTTATAGGATAGTTTGTGTATTTCTAGCTAGCATTTGCAGCATGGTAGTATGTTGTTAGCATGAATTATGTTGCTAGCACTGTTTTTAGCATTTAGCACAGTTAATATGTTGCACATTTTGTTTGAATGCTGCTAAGAGTTTGTTTTTGAATGTTTTGAATTTAATTTTCATAGGTTTACATGAAATTTTATATTATAGCAGGCCAGAACATCTTGAAGGTCTGATCTGAGTTTGGTGGAAGTTGATTAAAATAAACTATATGAGGAGTTTAAAAGTTAGTCAAGACAGGAGAAGAAGAAGATACTTAAATATGATTTCTGTATATTTGCTTTGTCAAGACAACAATAATTCTTATAAGTAATCTCTGCAAACACATTCTTCTTCAAGATCATGTGCATGGGTTTTGATGTGTTTTTGTGCTGTGTTGTGTTTCTCTTCAGTGGAGAGCATTGGTGACCCTCACTGGTTTTACTGCAGTCATTTTGTGCTTTACTCACTGAGCCACATTAATAACCTGCTGCAGCACGTGGATGAAAAAGGCTGCTTCCTTAATGAGGAGCTTCGGGAGGCTCGCGGGAGAGTCAGTGTCCTGCTCAAGAAGGCTGAAATAGTGTCTCAACAGCACACTTCCCAAAGGTCAGCATTTCTACTGCAGTAGCTACTCTTATAGGAAATGAATGAGAAATGCTTTATTAACCCTTGTGTACTGTTCAAATTGACTACCCTTTCATTGTGTTTGTGGCCATTATAATGAATTTTTTTGATTGCAAAGCCATGACACCAAATAATCATGCATTTTTGATTGTTGGTGTTTTTCCCTGTTGGGAAGCGGGAAGCTTTTTACTGTCGATCATTAGTTGGCACCATTAAACCTTTAGATAGGCCTGAGCAAAAAAAATTCAGACGTTATAGAGTTTTATGGAGTAACGTGATTAACGTGATTATTTTATTTGGATGCTGTGTTGCTTTAATTAGTATTAGTCATTCCAAATAATCATAAAGAGCCCATTATGTTTCACAGTACAAGCGATGTGCAAATAAATACAATCATTGAATATCTTTTACATAACAATATTAAAACACTCAAATCAGCTCTGTACAAAGAAGTAAATAAATAAATGCATAAAGGAATATCTGCAAATTAAGGATACAGATGGCATTGTCTTTTCCAAACATGCAGACTGCCTATTATTGCAGACACAGAGCCGTATTTAGCAATTTGTTTAGAGTCTTTGTTACTGAGTCCAGCAATTTGTAATCCTCTCACACACAGTTTATGAACGTGTCCTAGGCTACCGTAGATTAAAACAATTAGCTTTGTGTTGTAGCCACACAATTTCAGAGCATTTGCTAATGGTTGATATTTTAGCATTTTTTTGTGTCTAAACAGCAACCTACTTCCATAATCAGAATGTTTTTCAATGCTTCATCCACAGCTACAATATCAGGAGTGTTTGGGAAATCTCTAATGACAGTACTCAAAACATGTGAATTACTATTCAATGATGAAAACCAGTTCAATCGTACAGTCTTGTTAATGTATAGTGCTCTTTGCACACTGACTCTGTTCACCTCCTTAGCTGTAATATTCACAATGCGATCATGACGTGCGATGTAAAGGCCTTTGAATGCAGGACAGCCGTTCATTATGTGTGCTGTTGATTCCTCCGTTCTGTCGCTATGCAGTAAACAGATAGGCTTGAGGTGTTTCGAGTACCACACGGACAAATTGCACTTTGTAGGTAGTGTTTGTAAACGAGCTCTGATGACAAACCTGAGAATGGTGTGATCAATAGCGGGGTTGTGTAATGCAGTGTGTGAGACTGTGTGATCCGCACTCTGCAGGCAGGCCAGTTTACCCTGGAGCCGCAGGTTAGTATACAACATACATTCTATACTCCAAATAACCATATAATATTAAGCCAGAAAGTAAGCTTTTTTTGCACTGCAACTGATGATCAACAGTAAAAACTAAAATTGTACCTCTTCTCAACAGGGAAAACCAGCAACAATCAAGAATGCATGATTATATGTCATGGCAAAGCATGATATGTGTCATGGCTTTGCAATCAAAAAATGTAATTATAATGGAAGTCAATGGGGCAAAAACAGCCCCAAACATAAAGAAAGGGTAGTAAATTTGAGTGTATTGTTGATTTATTTTATTTTATTTTTTCAAAAAATATGTGTCAAAATAAGGTTTGTCACCAAAAGTCCCATCCCATTTGCTGAAACAAGAGAAAGTTTTGGCTAAATTAAGACTCAAAATCATTCCAGAGTGGATGAAAACATCCCCAACAGCACACAAGGGTTAAAAAGAAAAACAATCACACGTTTTATATCTTGTTTTTCCCTTCTTTATTTGTTTTAATTAGTTACTAGCCCATTTCAAAAAATTTTAACGTTTTTAATCAATAATAAGATGTCTATTTTTTTCATTTCAGTCAACCTGTAGTTCAGGTACAGAAGAAGAAGCAGGGCTGGTGGTTGCCCTGGTGGTTTCTGTTCATTGGCTGGTTCCTGCTTTTTGCCATGAGTGGTATTTCCACCTTCTTCACTCTGCTTTATGGCTTCCAGTATGGAAGAGAATCCTCCATCCAGTGGGTGGTCACTCTTTCATTATCCCTCGTCCAAAGCATCTTCATCCTGCAGCCCCTAAAGGTATGAAACATGCTCTTTTTCTCAGATTAACTTTTAAAATAAATAAATAAATAATAGCAGACTAATAAGAACAGACTACCCCAACATGATGGATATCTTCAAACACTAATGGTACATTGAAGAATTTGTATTATTATTAATACTTACTTATTAATAATATTATAATAACAACATATAACATTTTATTCATTCATTCATTCATTTTCTTTTCAGCTTAGTCCCTTTATTAATCAGGGGTTGCCACAGCGGAGCGAACCTCCAACATATCCAGCATATTTTTTACACAGCGGATGCCCTTCCAGATGCAACCCAGTACTGGGAAACAACCATACACACTCATTCACTACAGACAGTTTAGTTTACCCAATTCACCTATAGCGCATGTCTTTGGACTTGTGGGGGAAACCGGAGCACCCGGAGGAAACCCACGCCAACACGGGGAGAACATGCAAACTCCACACAGAAATGCCAACTGACCCAGTTCTTGCTGTGAGGGGACAGCGCTACCCACTGCGCCGCCCCATAAAACATTTTATTTACTTGTCATATCCTTGTGATATTGAATATATATTAAAGTAAAAAATATATAGCATTAACTCAACTTTAGACAGCTTTTTTTTTTTTAAAGTAGGACTTCTTTAGATATAATTTCATGTCATTTGTTGTCTTTAAAATTTGGTATATTGTCGAATAAATGTAATTTCTGTTGAAACATTTATAGATATACTTAAAATAATTGTCGCTACACATTTGCAATTATATTGATGCAATTTAGTATGTAATGTTGAATAACACATTACAGTTAAAATGATATTTATCATTATATTGTGTAGTGTTAGTGTTGTTTTATTTACAAATGTATTTCTTTAAAGCACAACAAAATATGAAAACAATTACACTGAAGTAAAATGTAATTATAATTCATACAAGTCTTTACACATGCATTAGTGGGCCTATATTATTTGTAAGTACAACTGCAAAAAGTCAGAGTAATGAGTCTATCATAAAATCTAAATGGCAAGAAATATAGTCAGAGTTGCAGGAAATAATTACAAGGAGTAAAAAATTTAAAAAGTCATAGAAAAAAAAGCTAATATGTAGAATTGTAGGTTACAAACTTGCTAGAAAAAGTCAAACAAAAAGTAAGATGTTGAGCTCTCTAGGATGTTAGACCCACCATGCAATAGGTGCAGTCAAACATATGTTTTAAATCCTACTATTAGTAATTATCGGATTTCAGTTTTTCAGTTATTGTAAGAAGGAAAAACAGTTGTACTCAGACCACATTTTGGCTATTTTAGGTGTCAGTAGTGATGATATAGAGCTATCTAGAAATCAGAATACAGTACTCAGATTTGTAACACTCTTAGCATGTGGATTAATTTTACTTAACTGGAAAAAAAACCTTTCCATTGCTCAGCACTAATTAAAAAAAGTTATGTCTTGCCTGCAGCTTGAAATGATCAGACTTTCCCTTAAAAAAATTTAGGTTACATGGATTATTATTTTAATAAGAAAGCAGTAACTGAACCCTAACAGAAAAACCCCAACCCCCCCTTTTAGTTATAAAAATAATAAAGATATATAAAAAAAGGGATATAAACTATAAATGAAAATCCTGTTATCAATTACTCACCCTCATGCCGTTTCAATCCCTTGAGTCTTTTGTTCAATTTAGAAACACAAATGAAGATATTTTAGATGAAATCCAAGACCTCTCTCACCCTCCATAGACAGGAACGACAAGAAACTAAGAACATTGTCAAAACATTCCATGTGACTTCAGTTTACAGGTTCAACTGTAATCATATGAAGCTCCAAGAACACTTTTGTGCACCAAAAATAACTTTGTTGGTCAGTGTCTTTTCTTCCTCGTCAGCTTGTCAGGGTGTGTATTTACTTTGGTTAATATGATGTACTGTCATTAGAGTCAGCAGCGCAACACACAAGTGTTGTGTTGCCCGTTGTAAACACACACCCTAATCTGAACATAAGAGAGAAGATAAAGGCAAATAAAGTCTTTTTTACAATTTTCTGGCACACAAAAGTGTTCTTGGAGCTTTGTATCATCACAGTTGAACCGCTGAAGTCACACACAATGTTTTGACAATTTTTTGGGTTCCTTTTCTGGACTTGAACATCTCAGGGTCATTGCTTTATATGGAGGATGAGAGAGCTATCTAAAATATTTAATTTGTATTCCAAAGATGGACGAAGTTCTCAGGGGATTGAAACAACAAGCAATTTCATTTTTTGGGTGAACTAACCCTTTAACAACGACCTCCTTTTGCTTTCTGTTTGATCTTACTGTTGTAGTAACAGTAGAGATCTGATGTGTTATTTATGTGTTGTTCTGGGTGTCAGGTGATTTTTGTGGCCATCTTCTTCGCCATGATCCTGAGGCCCGTGGCAGTGGAGAACAATGAGGAGGTGGAGCTGCTCCTGCAGGGTGAGAACATTAACACCAACAGCACAACACCAGTAATAATGGCTGACGTTTATGCTAGTGCCTTTTCGTTTTAAAACTCGTTTTTTTAGAACGAAAAAAATCCTCGCCCAGACTGGTGTTTTCATTCGTTTTCAGAAAAATGATTTCCGTCCATTTCGATGTCACTGGCCCATGAGTATTTCTTGCTAGTTGTCAAACTAACAAGAGGCAGTTTAAGCATATCTTAATATCATTAAAACAGCTGTCATAACATTATTTATCAATATGTGGACCTTTTTGGATTCTTGGAAGCTATGGAAATTAAAAATGCAATACAGGATATACGTTAGGACCACTGTTATTGTTTACATCCCTCAAAATGGTCTATATAGCCTGAATCACATGATATGTGATCATTCACGCTCACTGGGAATATGCATATTTTGCCGGTGTGATGACAAATTGAGTTCTCCCTGGAATCGGGTCTGCTTAGGACCTTGTGGTAAATGTCTGATCAAAAGCTGTTGTTCATTATTTAAAAGCTAAACATTTAACATTTATATACAGTTGAAGTCAGAATTATTAGACCCCCTGTATATTTTTTCCCCAATTTCTGTTTAACGGAAAGAAGTTATTTTCCAAAACATTTCTAAACATAATAGTGTTAATAACTCATTTCTTTTATCTTTGCCATGATGACAGTATTTAATATTTGACTAGATATTTTTCAAGATATTAGTATTCAGCTTAAAGTACAATTTAAAGGCTTGACTAGGTTAATTAGGCAAGTTAGGGTAATTAGGCAAGTCATTGTATAACAGTGGTTTGTTCTGGATATTCGGAAAAAAATATTGCTTTAATATTGACCTTAAAATGGATTAAAGGGCACCTAGTTTACCCCTTTTTCCAGATTTAATATAAGACTTTTGTGTCTCCAGAATGTGTCTGTAAAATTTCAGCTCAAAACACCCATCAGATTATTTATTATACCTTTCAGAAGTTTGCCATTTTCGTCTTAGCATCTTGTAGCTGTTTTGGTGGACTGTGCCTTTAATGCTAGTCCTCCCCGCCCACCGTTCCCACGTGCCTGTCAGTGTGCCTTAATCTCCGCCCTCGGCTGCCTCAGATAACAGACAGACATGAAGGAAGCAGATCTGACGTAACGTTTGTGAGAAATATTACAGTAAGAACTTTCCCAATGATTATTTTAAGTATTTGTTGTGGAGTTGCAACGATGAGTCACACACAATGTCGTTACAAAGTTCACACACACGCACGCACACACTCACACACACAGACAGTGCGCGCTTTTAGCTTTGCACTGTTTTTGCACTGCAATTGTGACAGGATACACAATAATATCCACTGCTGTATGGATATCCGTTATGTTAATGTACAAAATAAACCTGATTTAACGTCCACAACCCGGGATTGAAGCGTCTTCTTTTATAATTGTACTGACACGCGGCTGTGGTGATAAAATAAAGCTGAAGTAAATCGCTGTAATTCATTACAAACATGCACTGTTTTAAAAACGTGTTAAACTTGTAAAACTCACACTTGATCACATTTGATGAGGATTGATGATCCTAGCGAACTGAACAGATCTTTTATTCCCGGTTGCTTTCCGCACGTCCTGTCTTGTTGATATGATTAAACGCGTTACTACGGAGACATGTTAATACGCAGCTGTCAATCAATTCGGTGGGCGGGGAAACCGCACACCTACGTCAAGTTGCGGTGGGCCTCAAAATGAGAGGGATTTGGATGCTATTTTAACTTCAGGAAATTAAAAAAAAGAGACTTATTGTCTTTATATCACCCCAATATGACTGTGGACACACTATACATACACACAGTTCTGTCCAAACAGCTTAAAAAAGATGATTTTCATCATAGGTGCCCTTTAAAAAAAAATGTAAACTACTTTTATTCTAGCCGAAATAAAACAAATAAGACTTTTTCCAGAAGAAAAGATATTATAGGAAATACTGTGCAAAAATTCCTTGCTCTGTTAAACATCATTTGGAAAATATTTCAAAAAGAAAAAAATTCACAAGAGGGCGAATCATTTTGACCAACTGTATGTATGTGAAACATACTGTGCTTACATGAAGCGCACGTTTAAGTGTGTATTGTTTAAGATAAGCTATAGTAGGCTAATCATTAGATGAAGCACGTATGCTAACTAAAACAACAGTAAGAGAAATGCTAATTGTTCATCGTCAGTATATGAAATAAACCATTTAAGATACATCAATGGGCTTTTTAAATTATATGAATTAGAACGTGGTTTCACCGAACGTTTCACTACAACTTCTATACCTACTAAAGCTCCAGTGAACAAACAAGGATCACTTGGGGACCTAAGCGGACCCGAATCAGTGAACAATATGCAATAATCAAGAAGACCAATCAGAGAACGATTGTAGATAGCAGAACCTCCATTTGCATTTCCGTCTGTCTTCACTGAAACAGTACATCAGCTAAAACGGCGTCTTTAGCGTTTTCAAAATGCTGTTTTTTTTTGTGAGTGGTGTGGACATCTTTTAATCTATTTATTTACTTATGTAAATGTGTCTAAATGTATATTTATTCAGTTTTTATATCAATATCCGTTATATTATTGAATATTATGCTAATGTTTAGACAAAGGATGTACAGTATAATTTGTAAAGTCATATTTTCTGCCTTTTGACTGCTTTTACAGAGCAAAAGGAGAAATGCGAGAAGTACTCTGGCAGACCATTATGCTGAATATTAAAGAGGAGGATTTGGAGGAGCTCGATTTGTCAAGTCATCAAACTCACCCAACTTTATTCTAGATTTGGTGTTGGGAACAGAAGAATGAATTATGGATTCTATTGTAGAATTGATTTTTTGTTAACTCTTAAGTCAACTATATGTACAGAACTCAATTTAACAAACTCTATGTTAGTCTACACTGTTGCAGTAACGATGGTTTATAGTTCAGAACACTCAGTGCTTCTTCATTTTTGGGTTTTCTGATCAAAATAAATAAACAAAAGTGGGTTTTTCTGATAAATCATGCCAGTAAAGTCATCTGAAAAAAAAAAAAACCTGTCAGCTATCAAACTGAGATATGAATATATATGAATATATCTACATTCTGGTGGTCAGTATCATTCTAGAGAGTTTTATTTAAGTGACTAGAAGAGCATATTTGAACTCATATTTTGCTTGGTGTTTAATAGTTGTGTGTGTCTGCTGTAATTGTTGAGCTTTGCTTAGTGTCACCTCAGTCTGTCAATCTATATTATTAAAAACATTGAATCGCTATTGTCTCAACTCTATGAAATTCATTTAAGAAATTACATAAAATGTATTTTAATATGCCTTCAATAAAAAACATATTTTGCAGTCCCTTTCATTGTATCAATCAGGATATATTTGACAATGTCATTTTCATTAACTCTACTGTTACAAATCATATACATCAGGGAAAATGAGTATTGTCATGTTTTTTCCTGGGAATAATATTTCTAAAGGAGCTTTTGACATGGATTTGAACCAGATTTTGGTAAAAGCCCAAACAATACAAACATAAAAAAAAAATATGAAAAGTTCTGAGTTATGTGTAATAACAATGAAATGACAAGGAGAAAGTACTGAACTACTGAAACCTATTTAATACTTTATATAAAAGGCTTTTTTTGGTGATGGCAGCTTAAAGACGCCTCTCATATGGAGAATGAAGTCACATGAATTGCTCAGGTGTGAGTTTTCCACAGACTTCAACAGAGTGTAAAAATCTTGATGGTTCTCTGGGTCTCGTCTATCAAATCTGATCTTTAATTTGTATTTTCTATTGGACTCAAGTCGGGTGATTGGCTGGACCATTCTACAGCTTGATTTTCTTTCTCTGAAAGCAGTTGAGAGTTTCCTTGGCCGTGTTTTGGATCATTGTCTTGCTGAAATGTCCACCCTGGTTGCATCTTCATCATCCTGCTAATGTAGATGTTAGACTGAAGCAGCTAATATTCATTTACAATGAGGAAGGGCAGAGGGTTGCTGAAGAACTACTGAGAGATTTCAGCTGCTGTTCTACACCCTCTCTTTCTTCATGTGTTCAATACTTTTTCCCTGCATCATTTTATTATGCATAATTTAATTTGTAAACTAATTAGATTTGTTTTCTTTGCATGTATGGATTTCTTTGGTTGTTACCAACATCCGGGGAAAATTTCAAGTCAACGGCACCTTTAGAAATGCGTTTTCTGAGAAAAAATGGTGACGTGTTCAATACTACAAACGTTTAGATTAGTTACTTTTTAGTTTTTATATAACTACATATGAGGATTAAATGGTAAAAAAGGTGTCTTCATCATATCGTGGCGTTCACTATATTTATGGATTGTTAAATTTTGACAGAAATATTTAAAACCTGACCGTTTGTTGGCCATTTGCTCATGTAAAACAGGAATTCCCACCAGCACACTTTTGCTTACAATTCATTTATTTTGATTTATATTAGATATTATAATTTCACATAGTTTTTATTGTACTAGTTATCAACACACAAACCCCCAGTTCGGGCAATTCTGATGTAATCTAATGTTTATTACAACTCATGTTGTTGATGAAGTATAACATTTATTTTCTTTCTCTTCATGTTAGATCAAAAGACAAAAAAAATTGAAGTGATAAAAATGGTTAAAAACAATCTAAAAGTAATCCAAAAGATGTAGTCAGATTACATTACATAAAATGTGTAATCTAGATCAGTGTTTCCCAACCCGGTTCCTGGAGGCACACCAACAGTACATATTTTGGATGTCTCCCTTATCTGACCCAATCATTTCAGGTTTTGGAGTCTCTTCTAATGTTCTGATGAGTTGATTCAGGTGTGTTTGATTAGGAAGAGGATGAAAAATGTGTACTATTGGTGTGCCTTCAGGAACAGGGTTGGGAAACTCCAGCCTCCGGCGCCTAGACTGCAGCTCTGCACAAGAAGTTTGGCCAGAGGAGAAATGGTCGTGCCCAACTGAGCCTGGTTTCTCTCTAGGTTTTTTTTTTTCCTTCACTTTCGCCAGTTGGTGAAGTTTGTCCCTCGCCACTGTCTTGCTTGGTTTAGGACTTGTGGAGCTGCGCATCGATGGATTTGCTCTTCAGTGTTTGGACTTTCAGCAGTGAAATTTAAACTAAACTGAACTTCAACTCTGAAAACTGGACCAACGCCGTTTCAATTGACTAGAACTTCTATGTTAAGCTGCTTTGACACAATCTACATTGTAAAAGCGCTATAGAAATAAAGATGAAACGCTGATCTAGATGATGTAACTGACTACGATAATATACTACATACAGTAATGTGGAAATGTGTACTGTTGAATTTACCGGCATACAATAAAGTGCATTTTCAACCATTGTTGTCATAACCATATAGAGAAATTATAAAGAAAAAAAACACTGTTATATTAGCAATATGGCTAAAACTGTCTTGTAATCAATGACACAAGTACTTGTCAATTTTGATGGTTCATCGAAATAATATTGCCTTTTCAGAGAGTTACCAGCTTAATTCTTTCATTGTTTTACAGATAATTCATTGTGTAATCCATTGTCTCAGTAGCAAATAACTGAGAAACTGCATTAGTAAGTGTGTCATTGCTGTCGATGTGTTCTGCTTTGGGTTAGATTTGTGGTCAGACACGTGCAGATGTTTCTCTCACAGTGAAATGTCCACTGGCTCTGTGTTTCTGTTACCATTTCACAGAGGTGAACTCCTGAAGCTGAGCTCTGTGTACCAACTCTTGTATCTCTGTCCTATAAACCCAAGCAGGAGCACTAATGCTCTCCAAAATGTTGACTATCTAGTGTGTGAAATAATTCCTCACCAAATCTTTGATCTTGAGCTGCTCAGAGGTTAATGATGTGCACATCCAGATTTGACAAATATTTGAACATTTACAGTATGTAGCAAAATGAGCCATGACAGTGCCTCGTGTAATTGTGATGGATTGAGTAAAAAAAAAAAAAAAAAAAAGTCTGTAACATTGATAAAATGGCATGTCTAATACAGGAAACATTAATGTGAGAGCACAACAGTCTTTTGGAAAAATATTTTTTTTTGCAAACAAAATTTTTTAAGTCTTAAACATTTATCTCAATGTGAAAAGCTAAGCCTAGCACCCAACATTTTAATGTTCATCCAGTCCAAGAACATGCATATCAGGGTAAAAAAAAGTCAGGGTATTGGCCACCACTTGATAGATTCTACCTTTCCTTCTTCCATCTCAATGCTGTGGATGTTGATCTGGTATTCCAAGAACGTAATAGACGGCTGGTGAAAGATGCACTTTCAAGTACAGCTGGCATCCGTAAGGCCATTGGAGGACCTCAGAGACATGGTGTCGATGTTCAGCCTCATTCCAGGAGTATGCCAAGATGTCATCAATGTACACGACTGCAGGAACTCCCAGAACACCTCATTCATGTTTCCTTGGAATAGAGTGGGGGCGTTGGTCTATGTTATGACCAAATACTCATAGTGGTCAATAGGGGTCACAAAAGCTTTTAGTGAAGATTCTGGCTCGATGAAGCTGTTCAAGTGCAGATGAGGGCAACTGATTATCTGTAGTCTACTTCACTCTGTTGTTGTTTAAATCCAAACTCAGTTCCTGGAGGGTCGCAGCTCTGCACAATTAAGCTTTAACCTTAATTAAACACAAACACACCTGATCAAACTAACTGAGTCCATCAGGCTTTTTTTTGTTTGTTTTTTAAACCTGCAGGTAAGTCTGTTGGAGCAGGGCTGGACCTAAACTCTGCAGGGCTGCGGCCCTCCAGGAACTGAGTTTGACACCCCTGCTCTAACGGATCGTTAGGCTGTATTATGGATTAAGGCAATCAGAGCCAGGGAACACTTCCCAAAAAGACACTGTAATTTGAATGTCATCTTCACTTTTGTTAGTCTGTCTGTTTCTCCTTATCTTGAGGTTCACACAATCATTGATCCAGCCCGTATCCAGAGCAGATAATTATTATGGTCATCGATAAATCGATGGCACAAGACCCCATAGACCCCAGTGACAGACAAGTCTCTGCATTATTCCCTTTAGCTAGTCTGAACTCCTGGCAGTGGACTACTTGGACCTGCACTTTCAAACTTCTGGGAGCAGTTGGGGTCTAATAGTTAGGGAGTCAGACTAGTGATCTCAGAAGACTATGACTCGATTCCCGCTCTCGGCAGGAATTGAAGATGGGGGGAGTGAATGAACCACACTCTCTCCATCTTCAATACCCAGCTGAGGTGCCCCTGAGGGAAATAGCTGCCCATTGCTCTGGATATATGGATATAACCTTGTTGTAGAGCCTCCTCCATGACCTTCTGTTCGGGGAGAGTCTTTCCTCTGAGCACTGGTTCTTTAGGCAGAAGATCATCGATACAGTCCCATAGTCAGCGATGTGGTAATTCTGAGACTTATTTTATGTACAAAACTTCACTTAAGGAGGTGTATTCTTCAGGGATGTTGACAGAGATTCCTCAAAGGACTTTCAATAGACATAGAGTGAACTGGAATAACAACAGGAGATGAAGATCAGGGAAAGGAAATCAGTCATCAAAAGGACCATGAAATGGCATGGTGGGAAATGAACACTAAGATGGGATCCTGATGGGACACACGCAGTGTTTGATTTTTCCTCAGCCAAGGGTATTTTCAGCTGTTGACTGGACCTTGTATGTGATATCAAATCTTTTTATTCTGTACTCCAATAAGGTAAGGGAGTCTGGTATGATGAGAGCTAACAGAGTGCTGAGGTAAGTGAACTGTTATAAAACATCCAAAATGAAGATGTGCAGATCACAGTCATCAGCATGCTGGTAATCAATTGCCCATTGATCTCTGATTATCAGGTGTCTCTCAACGACATTTGTCTCTCAACTATCAGCCTTTTTGGGGGACTTGAATGGGTTAGTGACATTGTAAAGATTCGAGAAATCACATAATTGGAATGATCAGTCTCTCTGGTTACAGCTGAAAGGTTCATCCCACAGTTATTTAGTATTTAGTACTCTTTCTTTGTATATACTATCAATGCTCTTTAGTTTTATTCCCAACAACTTACTGGCTGTCGTTACAACCTTCCGGGCCTCAGAAGCATTTCCATACCAACAGATTACACAAAATGTTGCAATACTTTCAATAAAAGCACTATAAAACATGATCAACAATGGTGTTGTCAATATTAAAAGACAGTAATTTCTTTAAGAAGTACATTCCCTGTTGAAGCTTTTTCCTTACACAGTCAGTCCATACATCCCACTTAAGTTTATTGTCCAACATCACACCCAAATATTCATAGTTTGTTACTAACTGAATTTGTTCCCCGTTAATTATTGTGGGATGAGTTTTGCTTTGTGTTCTCTCTCTAAAATCAATAACCATCTCCTTAGTTTTAGGAATGTTTAGGAGAAGGTTTGAATTTTTACACCAATCTAAAAAAAAAGTCAAGAACAGGGCCATGTTCTTCCTCCTCTTCATTTAAAAGGCTCGCCAAAGCGGTATCATCTGCATACTTTACAGTATATCTATTTTTAAGTGAACTTGATGGATCGATGGATTTGCTCTTCAGTGTTTGGACTCTCAGCAGTGAAAATTAAACCACACTGAACAGAACTGAACTTAAACTCTAAAAACTGAACGGACACCATTCCAATTCACTATAATCTTCTATGTGAAGCTGCTTTGACACAATCTACATTGTAAAAGCGCTATAGAAATAAAGATGAATTGAATTGAATTGAACTTATACAAGAATTTGTATATAAAATAAATAATAACGGAGATAAAACAAAACCCTGGGGAGCTCCAACTGAAGTACAGATTTTATCTGAAATAAAACCTCCCATTTTAACCTGTTAAACCCTGGATTCTAGAGCTAAGAAAATTGGTATATTTGGTATATGGTATATTTATAAAACAATATCCACATAAATAAAAAGTCTTACTTAAAATATTTGACCATGTGAAATGCCAAAAGCAACGCAAGAAACGCCGCGGGGCAGCCACAGAGCAGTGCCACCGGAAGTGTCACACAAAGAAAAATAAATAAAAAAGAAGGACACACTTACCGTCTTACAAAGACTGTCAAATTAAGTTGCTAGTTAGTGTTCGTTAAATAATTAAAAAAATTATTCATAAACAATAAGTGGTAGGTTGATCAACATGCTTAAAAAAAAAAAAAAAAAAAAAAAAAAAAAAACCTTTATACTGCGCTTCTGTTAGGACAGAGAGGACTAAGCCATGATCTTGAAATATAGAAAATTGTAGCCTGTTCTGCAGTTTTGATCTGTGTGCCTGACAGATTTTTTGGATAATTAATTGGATCATTCTTCACCATTGAGTTACTATGGGAACTGCACAGTTTTATGTACTTTTTGAACACGTGCCAAAACACATGACATTTCCTTTTATGAACAAAATACTAATCTGTGTGTGATCTCATTTGAGGATTGAGCCAAAATTCACAAAACAAAAAAAGGATAGATTTATTATTAGTTGTATAGCTGCGCCCTCTTGTGGCTATAAACAGTAAAAACGATCCCCATTTCCAACAACTACAAAAATGCTGCATTCATTCATTAAACCATCATAACATAATATATACTTCTCATTTAATCTTTGATTATTTGGCTGAGAAACAGGAAGGTTATGAGCAAATAGACTTTATTACACGGAATCAGATATGTTTTCAATTCAGATAAAATAAGTATCAAACACACCCAAACATTGCTAGAATGGTGTTCAGATGATTTGTGGGCGAAAAAAAAACTAGTGTTATAAAGTTAAAGCAAACTATATATATAAATCCTACTATACAAGCCTCCTTACTCTTCAAAACAAACTTAAGACTCATACATAGTCAATTCTTACAACAAACAAAGTCGATAATAAATGATAAAACCCCCACCAAAAAAGAATTAACTAGTGTACAAGCTGACAGAGAGAGCAGTGGAAGAGCAAGGCCACGGCGGAAGAGACGGAAACGAAGGCAAACTCAGTCCAGAAAACACTAGAAACTGGAGACCAAACACTACGCGTGAGAATCAAATGAAGAAAGACTGACGGCTGGAGATTCTCAAAACGGTCACAAACGTCACCACATTAACAGAAAAAAATAACTAATTTAAGGACATTCTGTACTCAGCTCATCAAAAACAAGCAACCTTTGGTGTTCAGGTGAGAAATGCAGCACTATTCGTCACATTTTCTCAAATGTAATGTCTGAATGGTGTTCGGTCAATAGCAGAAGAATAGCTGAGTCACTCTGAAAAACCACTGCGATCCACGAACACATAATCCATGACATCATACGGTCTTATGAAGGTTCACAGTTATTCAAAAGAGTTCCTTACACAACTCTGGGTGTAAATAATGGCCAACAGGTTCTACCTGCTTTGCTTAAAGGAGTCATACAGATTTGCTTGGGGGGAAATTCGATTTTTTTTCTTAAAACAGGAAAGTTGAGAGACATTCCATAATTATAATCAGTTTATATAATCGATATATGCGCAGTCACTATAAATGAACTAGTTTTAGCTGTCAGCAAGTCCCTCTATGCAAAGTGCTCGTGAGTTCAAAGGATTTCTGTCAGTAGTCCATCATGTTTACCTAAAGGTCTGAAGTAAGTTTGTAGAAATATCTGATACTGCCATTCACAAGTGTCTCTACTGCATCCCATCATTCCTTGTGTTAAATAACTAATATTATAATACACCTTCACCTGAAGAGAAGAGCTGTGAAAATGGATTGAACTGTTCGAGCAAGGTGTTCTGGCTGGCCCATGTGATCTGGACATTTAGGTTTTCTTCTTGAGCTCCTCAAAGCGTCGCGACAGGTCGTCAAAGTCGATGTCTTCTGAGGTGTTGGCCTTGGCTCCGAAAGAGGACGCCGGGAGTGTGTCTGGAACAGACGGAAGTTCGGGAAGGGTAGAGTTGTCATAGACCTGACCAGATGGAGTCGGACCTGCAGAGAAAATAGAGGATCGTTAAAAGAATATTATAATAAGATTTCAAATAAACAATCCTATTAGGATGGAGCACATACCTGGGATGACCTGGGAATGATCAGAGGGTTTAATAGACAACTCATCGATCTTAAAAAAAAAAAAAAAACACATGAAGACATGTTAACAACTACCTACACTTTCTGCAACGATTGAGAGATACTGTGAGGAATTGTTCTTTTTAAATAAATTCTTGATAAAAGTAAAATAAAATAAATAAATTTGTCATTAGTCTAAAATGATCCAGCTGTGAGTAATGACGGAGCTGTGCACTGTGGGTTAGAACAGACACCCTAATGAACCCTTCAATGAATAGCATCATTTATAGAGGTGCATTGGATGATGCTATAATATGAACATGTGACAGTTTCCCAGAACGGATCACAAAAAATATTTGTGACCCGGGACCACAAAACCTGTCGCACGGATATATTTTTGCCAATAGCCAAACATATTTTAAATGGGAAAAAATTATAAATGTTTCTTTTAAGCCAAAAATTAGTAGAATATTAAGTACAGATCACATTCCATGATGATAGTGTGTAAATGGGTTGCACGATACTGGAATTCGGTACCAATCGATACTGAAATTTTAAAAACGTCCATTTTTCCGCTTACATTTGACCACTACCTGGATCTGTGGTTACGCTCAGTCATAGATATATACACTAAATATCGCATACGGACCCTCAGCATGCGTCAATAGCGCCGCCATATTTGTACAGTGCTCCCAGGACAAATGTCATTCAACAGCACTAGTCAAGACAGTGTGCCAATGTGAAGATGCTGGACTTTAGCGCTGCTTACGGCTGTAGAAACGAGCAAACAAAGAAAACAAAGCACAAAGGCAGAACATTTCATAAGTAAGATTTCGTTTTTTTACGTTTTTTGTATGTTACAAACTTTTGTGCTCAAGTAACGTTATTGATGATAATACAGTCTCTTACTGCACTCATAATAAGGCAAAGTAGCATCAACTTGCACTGAATTCTAGGCTTATGCTAGTTCTGTTGAATAAAATCAGCAAACAATGAAAAAGAAATATGACGAGACGCTGCGGTGCTAGAAACTTGTATTATTGTCGGCTAAGTGAACGAGTCGTTCATAACGGGGATTCATTCACAAATCGCTCCCTCCGTTAGAATGAGAAGTGAAATCACGGACACGGATTAGATCAAATTTAACAGGGAGGGAGGATAATACATTTCCATGCACACAAACACACACTTCATCGGCAATGCCCGTGTGGTCACTTATCCATCGATGTAGAAAAGTGATGTAAAATTATAATTTTCATAATTTAAAAAAATATTTGCGTACTGACCACCGGGAAAACTCCTGATCATAGATATATGTATATATGTGTATATCTCTGGCTCTGGATGGCCACAGTCCTTCACTGCACCTTGGTCCTGCATTCATTTCAAAGGAGCGCTACCCTGTACTAAAATGGCGGCTCTATTGACGCATTCCTTCCAATAGACAACAACAGGGTAGGCGACATCTAACGATATCTATGACGCTCCGTAAACAGCGGTGAGTACGGTGAGCTGATGACCTTCACGGCCAATCACAGTCATTTCTGTTGAGCACGTGAACACAATGGCAAATCAGCGCTGTTTAAGAACGTGCTCAATAGCGCTCAAATGTTAGCAGGAAATGGACGTTTTTAAAACTTAAGTATAGATTGGTACCAAATTCCAGTATCGTGACAACCGTATAAAAACTATTTTTTTGATTAGTAAAATGCCTTGCTAGGAACTTCATTTTGGCAATTTATTCAGTATTTTACTGTCTTATCCCAACAAACCTCAAATCAATGGAAGGCTCATTTATCTAAAAACTGATTTTGTGGTCCAAGGTCACAATATTACATGGATTTATTAATATTAAGCACGTTTTCATGTTAGTTTTTGAAATCATGTTAGTTTTTTCTATTAAAACAATTAAAATCACAATTGACGTGTAGGATGAAATCCAAGTCATTTACAATGAAATCACACAAGCACTTTATAAATGAGGCCCCTGTTGTCAGTATGGTTGTCGTTAGGTTTTCTATAACCATCTTATGCAGGATTTTTGGGGTGAATGCTTCAAGGTAAATGTCAAGAAAAACAAGATCAAGACAATAAGATCATGTGACATTTTCATTACATAACATTGGACCCTTTTAGCATTTTTTTGTGCACATTTGGCATCTGATTTTCTTAAAGACACAGATTAGTCATTATAGAACTGTCTGCAATCATGACGTTGTTACAAATGGATAACATTTTGGTTAATCTTCAGAAGACAAATTAACATGTTTTTATGAAACAGGAGAGACTCCTGTTACTTTACTCAAAGTCTAGGTAACCCAAATTGGAAGACCCAACAAGGTTATAATGGTGTTGTAAAGCAAATCCATACAAATAGAGATTTAAGGATATTTTTGTGAAGAGATGCATTGACAAATATGCATTGTTGCCATTTGCACTAGTTCGTTTTTGTTTTAAACTGGTGTTTTAGAATGAAATGGCTTCTTGTCCAGACTCATTTTTTTATTGCATTTCCGAAAACCGATCTCCATCCACACTATACAGCCTAAAACAGCCCTCCAGGAATTTAGTTGAGAAAAATGTCTCAACTAAAAGGGTGGCTTTTCAAAAACGCTCTATTTTCTCTAATCAAAGATGACCGCTTAGTGTGGATGCCAGCCATAATTCTAACAAAATATATGCATTTTAAAGCCAATATACATTAGTGCAAATGGCACCATAGTGTACATCACACACAATAAAGCAGCAAAGAGGTTTACTTGAGAAACATAAGCTTCTATGAGACGTGCTCAATGTAAATAAAAAAACTAAATCTGTCCATCATATTAAGCGATCATATCTCTTCACAAGACTTATTAAATTGTCTGATTCATCAGGTATTCACTTTACAACATCCTCATGACCTTTTTGAATCTCTCCTCTTTCTGGATCAATGTTTTGATGATCTGCACTTCCAGTGGAGGGAAGGAAGCCTCTCGGGTTTCATTAAATAGATCTTCATTTGCATGCTTGACACGCATCTAAACACTTAAAAGCATTTCCCCCAAAAATGTCATATTTTTGATGGTTTGTAGCACATGCCGGTGGAGGCTCCCTGAACTGGAATAAACTGCTCTTTCCTTGCGTGGTGAACAGGTCGTCTCCATCTGTCTGGAAGGGTGGAGGTGCGGAACACGTGCACTTACAGACTCGTAGGTTGGCGGGCAGCTGGGCAACTGAGGAGGCTGCCCTCCTCTCATCGGAGCCTGGAAGTTGCTAAAGCCATCATAGGTGCCAACGGGACCATTAAAGGGCTCCTGAAGAGGAAAGACATGGATTTGAAACTCATTTCACAGCTAAAGAACTCAAGTAGAATTAACTAGGCAGATGTTTGTCTTACAGCTCCTTTGGGCGGTGGGTAGTTAAAAGCTGTGGGCATGGGCATTGGCATGGGCATAGGCATGCCCATGGCAGGGGCAGTGAACCCTCCTCCTCCACCACCTCCACCTGCTCCAGGCTTCTTGAAGTCGCTGTCCACATCAATCAGATCAGCCTCTTCACCAGGACACACCTCCGGCTGTGAACATGAGGAAAGTTTCAAACCTGTGCTGCTGGTAGAGACGACCCAGTTACAAAGGAAGAGGAAATGGATTCTTACCCGAACCATGGCATCTGGTTCATAGGGAACATTGTAGTTTTTGGCGATCTCAATGAGGTAACGTTCCACCAAAATCTTGGGAGGAGCCTCCACGCTCAGCTTGTGCATAAGCTACAGAAACATGGGTTAATGATGTGATATTACTACAGCATGCATCTATGATACTATGAATATGGATTGGTTCCTGCATTCATTTTTTCCACCAGAAATTATTCAGTGGTGAACTACAGGAGCATATGTGAACAGGTGTGTAGCATTTCTTCCCAAAGAGACATCGTGAACCAATAGCCTCTCATGTGTACTCCAGCTTTTTAAGACATTATCGTAGATCCGTGTGAATGTAGTTTGATTTGACAATATTGTCTTCTGTATGCAAACCTTCTACAAAAACACAAAATAACTTTGTTATTGTGTGCCGTTGTCATACAAACAGAACCTTTTACTTATAGTTACTATAGGGCCACACAGAATCTGCGCTCACAGAAAACTAAGCTTTCTGGAGATTTTTGAGCCGATCTATTTAATCCAATTATGCACGGTGTGTGTAAATATATATTTATTCAGTTTTGAGTAATATTATTTAATATGCAAATGTTTTTATGATGTTTATGCCCAATACAATTTGTAAGTAATATTTTCTATCTTTTAGTGGATGTATTATATGAGAGACATTTGTGGTTCTAATTGGATTTGCATTGTAAACCTTAAATGAAATTAACAAGTTCCTTCGGCTTAGTCCCTTATTTATTAGGGGTCGCCACAGCAGAATGAACCGCCAACTATTCCAGCATATGTTTTACACAGCGGATGCCCTTCCAGCCGCACCCAGTACTGGGAAACAACCATACACTCTCTCATTCTCACACATACACTATGGCCAATTTAGTTAATCCAATTCACCTGTACCGCATGTCTTTGGACTGTGAGGGAAACCGGAGCACCCAGAGGAAACCCACGCGAACACAGGGGGAACATGCAACAGGCGACAGTGCTAACCACTGAGCCACTTTTTTATTTTTAAAAACATCCATCAAAGTGCTCTCAGTGCAAAATCCTTGTCTGGTAGTCTTTAAAATGACACATTATAACAAAATATGTTTTATAGTGAGAGAAGAATGTTATTAAGAATTAATTATAGGTTTAACATTGGAGGGATGAATAAAACCATTCCAAAACTCTGCACAGAAATTGGAAACAAATGTGCAGATTCTATCTGGCCGGGCTTACAGCTTTATATTACTCAAAGGGACATTGAACTGACAACAGTTATTTGAATGTTTTCACAAATGTGCAGCACTACATTTCTGCCCCCACCTCAAAACAACAAACATTTCATCATACCCGGTCATTAACTGTTCCAATCTGGTTTGTCCTACACAGCTTTCCATACTCTTTGCTGTATTTGGCACACAGCTGGTCTGAAACCTGTGAAGGCGGAAAAATAAATAAAGAATTCTTACCACATTACAGCCTAAGAAACAAATTAAATAGAGACACAAACTATACCCACAATCTTCAGTTCTGCTACTTCTGATTGTAGACGAGGGGCAGCCCAGATGAGTGTGGACACTGCCTCCTGTAGACCAGGGTCCAGTTCTCTGAGGACAGAATAGTCATATTAATGTACGAGAGCATAAAGACACTTTTTTTATATCATTTGGAATGCATCAAGTGGAAATTTGGCCGATGTGATAACTCTTTGATAGGGAATTCTATTTGGAAGCTGATATCAGACATATAGGCCGATAAATACAAATCCTGATACTTTTTTTTTTAATTTAAAAGAACACTCAAATAGGACACAAACTGGCTACGTTTACAAGTTCTTTAAAACTAAACAGTAGAGTTTTACCATTTTTGGGTTCACGCAGCCGATTTTCAGGTCCGGCGGGAGCACTTTTAGCTTAGCATTGATTATTGAATCGGATTAGATCTCGCTCAAAAATGACCAAAGAGTTTTGATAATTTGCCTATTTAAAGCTTGAATATTTGTGTATGTACTTACATCATGTACTAAGACAGACAGAAAATTAAAAGTTGCTATTTTCTAGGTCAATATGGCTAGGAACTATACTCTCATTCTGGCACAATAATAATGGAACTTTGCTGCCATACCATGGCTGCAGCAGGCGCAATGATATTATGCATGATAAAATGATTATACCGTTTTCTGGTGCCGCATAATATCATTGCACCTGCTGCATCAATGGTACGGCAGTATAGTTCCTTGATTATTACGCTGGAATGAGAGTATAGTTCTATCTAGCCATATCAGTCAAGAAAATAGCAACTTTTCATTTTACATCAGTCTTAGTACACAATGTAACTACAGAATAGTCAAGCTTTAATTGAAAAAAAATATTGAAACACTTTTTTTTTTATATTTTTTGAGCAAGATGCTAATGGTCTATTCTGATTTTATCATCTATGCCAAGCTAAGCTAAAAGTGCTCCTGCCAAACCTCAAAATCGGCTGAATAGATTAAAAAAAATCTAGACTTGTAAAATCAACATATTTCCCCAAAAAAGTGGAGTGTTCCTTTAACAAATCAACTGCAAGCAAACATTAAGAAATTACAATTCTGAAATCCTGTTTCTTCAAGGTGAACAAAAAAATCCCACGTTGCTTGCATTATAAACTCATCTACTGTAAGGTGCACGTCTGCTGTGCTGTGTCATGTTGAAGGCAACAATTAAAACCTTCAATGCCACAGGATGCATCTAAATTTGATAAATAATCCATACTTTATCTGCTAATAATATATTTTTTGGGCCAGTATCGAAAACTTTAAAATAAAAAAAGAATTTATCAGCTAAAAGCAATATGGTCACCAATCTATTGTGCATCACCAAAAATTAACAATGTTAAAGGGGTGGTCCACTACGATATCATATTTTAAACTTTAGTTGATGTGTAATGTTGCTGTGTGAACATAAACAACATCTCTGAATGTAATATGCTCAAAGTTCAATGCAAAGGGAGACATTGGCTTTTACAGAGTTAGCTTAGCAAAGCCTACAGCGAACGAATTTGGGTATTACAAAAAAATATATCCGGGCTAGTGAGATCACAAACGCTTCAGGTTACGCGCATTCACCTCGTGCACACACCCTGCACAGCGAAGGGGCATGGCCAGAGGTGCTGTAATGTTAAAGCAGTGAATGCTAAAATGCCGTCCAAACGCTGCTATTTCCACAGAGCTTGTTCTGTTTCTGTATTTGGGCTTCCAAGGGACACGACACAAAGAGAGAAGTGCTTACAGTTTAATTTTAATTATGTTCCAGAGAATTATATTAAAAAGATATAGCGCTAACATTCGACAAAGGGGAACTTCCAGAATTTCTCCCAGTTCAGTGCTAGATTCGACTAAAACTCCTCCAACAGACGTGGACTGTGAGCCACAACCTGTAAGTATTTTTATTTGTTAAAATTTATCAACTACAGACAGTTTCTAGCCTTAACAAGGACATAAACAAGGATGTAAACAACGGGAAATGCTGTTTGGCACAGCTAACAATTTAGCTATAAATTCATATTTATCAGTCAAACCGCTGTAAACAGCCACAATTTTCAGCAGGGCTGCAGTGTCTCTCTATGCGGCTGCTTTCCGAGCGTTCTACATCTCAAATAACAAACTCGCAAAAGATATTAAAACTTTTTTATATTACTTACACATGCTTAATCCGAGTATATGTGAAAGACACATGTCAGATTTTATTTTAGAGAGCAGGCGTGAGCTGTGTGCTCTTCATTTCTGTCTGATTCAGGCAGCTAACAGCTGCTCTGAGCCTCTGACTGGACTGTTTACACAGCGCAAAAGCATGTGCTTGCAGGGGAGTGACATGGAGCTAATCCGCGAATCACAGCACATTATGTTAGCGGACCAATCAGAGCCTCTTGAGGGCGGGCCTTTCAGAGGAACTAGGAAATATGACAGTCGTTTGCATGTTAGCGGAGTAGCTGTATATAATCAAAGATATATGAAAAAATAACATGATTTTTTTACAAGTGAAGCATGAGCACACATTGCTTTGCATCTTATAAACACAACCAAGCCTTAAAAATACACTGTGGACCACCCCTTTAATAATATTACTCACTTCATGGATTGTATTAGGCCAAAGCGGGTGAGCAGCAGATCACAGTACAACTCTAGGATCTCCATGGCCTCGACCAAATAATCCTCTCTGATGATGTGCTCGACTCGGATCCTCGCACGCTCATCTTTGCCTGCTGACAAGTAGTCTGCAATTTCCTTGCGAGCCTTCTGGGCCAACTCCGCTAAATTCAGATCAAATTCATTCAATTAGCTCACTTTTCAAAGCTTTCACGTTTTTCAATATGTGGTGGACAATCAAAACTTACTTTTCTTCTTCTCCAGAAGTTTAAGGCGGTTGATGACCAGCCTGAGATTGACACGAAGTCTCTCGGATTTGAACCCTCCACCGAGCATGATGGAGCTCTGTTTATGAATAACAAGAGCCAGATATCATGTGAAAAGAATTCAAACTGAAGGTCACATTGGTATATTTAATAATAGCATGCAAGACTTAGGGATGTTGGAGATTTGTGTTGGAGATACGCCACCTGCTTGGTGAGTGACGTCACTGCTACATCAATACAACACTATTATGAGACGCCTGATTCATAATAGTTACACCCAACAAAGACGGACATACAAAAAACTGTATGAATTATAAACGTAGTCCCTAATGTAACCTACAGCAAAAAAGCAGTAGCAGTACAATAATATCGGATCCAAATACACTGGTTCTGTACTGAATGACTCATATATCACGGTATTTAAATACACGCTTCCTAGATTCTACCACCTAAGAATACTACACAAAATATAGATATACTTTTTCGTATGTTTCACCGGTATTTCTTTAGCAATGATGTCTTATTTGTTCATTCGATCTCCTTGCTGACTGATGCTGACTGTTTGACAAAACACAACACAGCCGAGCGCTACAGTAGCCGACAAACACTCACTTGATATTAACTTAGATGTATTTAATTGAAGAGTCTATACTGGAGTCATAATAACTGAATAATGATTAAAAGCGTTTAGGAGTTTTCTGATTGTTCGAACCAGGAAGAGACTCGACTAGCGGCTAGAGAAGCTAATTCTCGAAAGTAAACAAAACCCACAGACAGTAAGAATTCATCGAAAGTTCGTGAATGCCTAACAGTACAAAACGCATAAGAAATGTCATATTTACATGTGAGTTCCTCTTCAGGCGTCGGCAAACGGTCGGTTTCGAACAGGATGGTTGGGCGACTTCTCACTTAGCATTCACTTCCGCGTTGGATGTGACTTCATTCGTGACGCTTCACGTCACATGATGGCCGGTGGATGAAGGGAAACCCCCGTCACTCGGGTGGGCAAATCACATGTCTTCGGTGACGTGATGTTTATGATATTTCATGACAAGGTAGACGATCGAGTTAACGAAAAACACCTCCACCAGTGTCACTACTCCAAAACTAGGCAAGGTTTTTTTTGGTCAGTATAAATGCTTAGACCGTTGTACTAAAACAATGAATACTTTACATTATAATAATTGAAGTTAGTGACGTTACGTAAGCTAAATAGAAAAAAAAAATATAGAGACATAAAATATCATGATTTTATTTCATGCCGTGTTTTATAGTGAGTACGTCATCATCATGAATGTTTGTATTGAGATTATTTTATTGAGCCATGCTGTGGAGTAGCGCAGTACCTGCGTGAGTCGTCATATATCCATGAACAGAGAAGTAGCTCCGGCTACAATGTTCCTCCGCAAGAAGCATGCAGTTTTATTTATTAACCGCTAGAGCGCCTAAACCTACAATACACACTTTTACTGCGGTTTCAAGATAACCATAAACACCAACGTAACAAAGAAAAACACTTTGAGGTATTAATGACAGAAATAATGAATTATAGCACAAGTAAGACATTTAAAGTGGTTATGAGAGTCATTCTATTCATTTGAAATGGTGTCTTTTTTGTGAGGCCTCACCATATCTTTCATTTCCTTCCATCAATTCTCCATCATCAGTTCTGTGTTGCAGTGATTCTGAGAGTCAATCTCAGCGTCTGGAGCCTGGGAAACACTGGTTGGATGACTATAACATTGTTTTCATTCTAAATGTTTGACACACAATGTTAAACAATGTAGCAGCATTTTACCTCACAACATTTGGCTTTAAAAAACCCAAAATAAAACATGATGGTCTAGATGAAACACCCACAAAAAAAAAAATGTTTAAAGATCACACTGAAGTCCCAAAAACACCAAATTAACTGTAATGTAACTCAATATGCTTTCTATGTACATAAAATAGCTTTTAAATATCGAAATATGATGTTGGATACCAAATTGCCTCTTTGACCCATTACTCTAGCTTGAACATCAAAAATAAAACAAGAACTACTTTAGCTTAGTAAACAATTTATTTCCATTTCAAATATGTAACAAATGAGAAAGACAAAACAGTTCCCTTGCTTTGCCAGCTTTGGTTCTTGACACATGGAGAACAAACAACAACTTGATATTGATATGAAACAGTAGAAAGACAGGAATGTGATGAGACAAAACTCCACACAAGGAGCAAATGAGATGATCGACCATTCCACAGAAAAAAACATTCACATTCCAACATTATAAAGAGTCGAGTTTCCCTGTCGATTCTGACGTCATCGAGTGCTGCTCATTCCATTCTGAGGAAATAAATCTCTGATAGCAAATGGACGTTCAGCATCCTTCAGTGAATCACCAGTCCGTGAGGTTAAAGGAGTACACCACTTTATTTTGTAAATGGGCTTCTTTTACAACTCTTCTAGAGTTAAACAGTTGAGTTTTATCATTGTTTAATCCATTCAGCCAATCTCTAGGTCTGGCGGGAGCACTTTTAGCTTAGCTTAGCATAAATCATTGAATCGGATTAGACCATTAGCATCTCGGTTAAAAAAAACAAAAAAAAACAAAGAGTTTTGATAATTTTCTTATTTAAAGTTTGACTCTTCTGTAGTTACATCATGTACTAAGACTGACAGAAAAGGAAAAGTTGCTATTTTCTAGGCTGATATGGCTAGGAACTATACTCTCATTCTGGCGTAATAATCAAGGAACTTTGCTGCTGTACTATGGCTGCAGCAGGTGCAATGATATTACACAGCACTGTTACCTAGTAAAGAACTACTTTCAGACGTTGTAATATCAATGCGTCTGCTGCATCAATGGTACGGCAGTATAGTTCCTTGATTATTACGCCAGAATGAGAGTATAGTTCCTAGACATATCAGCCTAGAAAATAACAACTTTTCATTTTTATCAGTCTTAGTACACAATGTAACTACAGAAGAGTCAAGCTTTAAATAGGAAAGAAAAAAAAAAAGTATGAAAATTGAGCAAGATGCTAATGGTCTAATCCGATTTAATGATTTATGCTAAGCTAAGCTAAAAGTGCTTCAGCCAGACACAGAGATCAGCTGAATGGATTAAAAAAATGGTAAAACTCAACCGTTTAACTCTTGAACCCATTTCCAAAAAATGAAAGTGGAGTGTTCCTTTAAGCAAGTCTTCATGTGGGAAAACCGCTACTTCTGCTTTAGTCACAAGACTTGGCTAATGAGAGGCATGAGATGCAGCCGCTAAGTGGACAGGCGATGGCTCTCAGGTGACCGCCAGCGGCTACGACGCTAAAGCATTAAGCAATCAGAAAGAGACTGAGCACAGAGTCTCCCAGCAACATCTGTCCGTAGAGCAGGGCTTTGCGATGCATACAAGATACACGTCACTACCAGTTTAAAGCATCAATACCACATATTCCCTGGGAAAAGATGGAGTGACCAAATTGGCCATGTAGTGCGATGATCATATCCAAAAAAAAAAAAAAAAATGCTATGACGAGTCCTCTTGTGCGTCTGGAGTAGCACCGTTGCTGGACAGTAGAGGAGCTTGTGTTGAGCTGGAGATCTTGTATGGCAGCGTATCTTTGCTGAGCATCTTCTTGGTGGCGGAGACGAGGCGCGAGTAGTTGTCGCGGTTGTACTCGGGGCCGTTGGGTTGTGTGCGCAGTAATGGAGGATTGTCTCGGCTGATGCGGGACAGGAAGAGAGGAGGACGCCGCTGCCGCTCTCCGTCTTTCAGAGAGTCGGGCAGGGGTTTGTGTTTGCTCTCGGGCAGCAGCATGATGCACAGGACAGACAGGACAGCGAAGGACGCGAAGATGACGTGATGCAGGAAATACCCACCGTTATTCTGCAGCTCCATTAGGGAGGACGCAGCCATTCCTACACAGCCTGCAGACATGATCAGACCCAGTGTACCACCGCTGAAGGAGAAAATAAAGCAACGATCTCAACACATGTGGAAAAATGTACAGCTGAAGTCAGAATTAT
Source organism: Danio jaintianensis (assembly GCA_903798115.1). Taxonomy (NCBI): domain Eukaryota; kingdom Metazoa; phylum Chordata; class Actinopteri; order Cypriniformes; family Danionidae; genus Danio; species Danio jaintianensis. The sequence goes on along the minus strand of CAIGQV010019101.1, from coordinate 12,100,862 downwards.
TAATCCTCCTGAATATTTTGTTCCCCAATTTCATTTCTAATAACTGATTTATTTTATCTTTGCCATGATGACAGTACATAACTAGATTTGACAATAAAATAGACATTGACTAGATATTTTTCAAGATTCTAGTATTCAGCTTAAAGTGACATTTAAAGGCTTAACTAGGTTAATTAGGCAAGTTAGGGTAATTAGGCAAATCATTGTATAATCATGGTTTGTTCTGTAGACAATAGAAAAATATTGCATAACGGGGCTAATAATATTGACCTTAAAATGGTTTTAAAATAATTCAAAACTGCTTTTATTCTAGCCGAAATAAAAAAAATAAGACTTTTTCCAGAAGAAAAAATATTATAGGAACTACTGTGAAAAATTCCTTGCTCTGTTAAACATCATTTGGGAAATATTTGAGTTCAGAATGTTGTTTGCTTATTTTTTTTTATTGCCACATTGGCAACTTATGACTACTTTATGGCTAGAACATATCAGATAAAAACATAATAAAGACTTCATAAATCAATAAGAGATGACACAAAAATAAAGATGTATAATTACAGAAATTTACATTATAAGATTTTTCAGGTCAATATAACAAATAACTTTCTTCCTGGGAATGCATTTCTAAAAACATCCAGCCAAGTGATCTCAGTATAAAAATCTTGTCTCAAGAGTGTAGAATAATTATAAATATGTTTTCTTTAAATTATTTTACATAAAAATATCACACTTTACAATAAGATTCCGTTAGTTACTGTTAGTGAACTAAAAATGAACAATAAATGTATCAATTTTAATCACTTAGTTACTTTAAAGACTTTTAACTAATGTTAGTCACCCAAAAGTGAAAATTTACTCATTGTTTACTCACAATCAAGTGGTTCCCAAACTTTACGAGTTTCCTTTTTTTGTTGAACACAAAAGTAGATATTCTGTAGAATGTTAGAAACCGGTAACATTGACATCCATAGTAAAAATAAATGGAAGTTTTTTCTAAATATCTTCTTTTGTAAAAAAAAAGAAACTTGATGACAGAGGCTTAGGCCCTCTAACAAAGATGAATAAATACTGTAATAAATGTACAATTTATGTTAGTAAAAACATTAATTAACATTAACTAATGAAACATTATAGGAAATTGTTTCCAAAACATTGTGAAATCGATATTTATTGGCTAAAACATCAGTAAAATTACTGTTTACTGTTCTAATGTTTTTTTTTAACATACTTTGTTTCTGTTATAGCAAAGCTGAATTTTCAGCATCTATTATTCAGTGTCACACAATCCTTGTGCTGCTATATGCTGCTCAGTTTTTATAAATGACTACTGGTGCTCCATTACTTATAATGGTTATTATCAATGTCAAAAAATTATTATCAATGTCCTAATAATTTTGTGCAAATCATGACTCATCATTTTATTAAATAAAAATTTTCCTCTTGCATTTTTTTTTTATTTTGATAAAAGTCAGAAGAATTAGATTTTATTTATTTTGGCTGATATTTGAGTGTAAGAGTAGGTATATATCAGTGGAGATTACCGCACAACGGTGGGCATGACTTCACTCCCGAAGAACATGCTGAGCATAGCCAAAGCCTGAGAGGAGAGGAGACCCACGACAGACAGAACCAGAACCAGCCCTCCATGCAGATCTAAAAGAAGATGTTGGAGAAAAACTGTTAGCTTTGGGCTGCTGGATGAATGCTATCCAAAGTCCCCAGATAGATTGAAACACAACCATATATATGACAGTATCTGGAGCTGAGAGTAGCAGGAACATGAGATGGGATGGGTTTTCATTCAGTACCCGTTTCTGTGAGTATCTGTAAAAATTACAACAGCCTAAAAGGAAAGTAGCCTAACTATATGGTTTCTATAGTATTTACTATGAAAAAATGCACAAGAAACAAATACAAATTATTAACAAAATACTGTTCAATACTTTAAATTAAGTACCAATTCCCACTATTACTTATTACCTGCCTATTAAGATATTAGCTGTTTATTATTTCTTAAAGTCCCTAATACTACCCAATACCTAAACACAACTACTACCTTACTAACTATTAATAAGCAGTAGTTTATTTAGCTAAAAGTCTTAGTTACTGGTTTACTAATAGCAAGAATTGTACCTTAAGATAAACTGTTGCCGAATATTCTACATTTCTGACACAATACCATGGTTACTGTCAATATTACTACAGTAACATAATGGTAAATAGTGGTGATTAGTAGATTAAAATGACTTTTAACTGGATTGCCCACATGTTTCCACATGAGTTGTGGAGAATGATCCAGCTTAGATTAATTTGGCTTTAAACTAGCTTAAAATCGCAAACCTATGTGCAAAAAAACAACAACAGTTTGAACAACACACGGCTGGTTACTGCAGTAATTATGCCAATTAAAGGAATAGTTCAACCAAAAATGAACTCACCCTCAAGTGGTTTCTTTCTTTCTTAAATATATATTTTGAAGAAAGCTGAAAACCTGCAACCATTGACTTCCATAGAAAGAAAAGCAAACACTATGGAAGATGGTTACTGGTTTTTAGCATTCTTCAAAATATCTTCTTTTGTGTTTAACAGAGGAAAGAAACTCAAAGGTTTACAACAAGTAAAGGGTGAGTAAATGATGACAGAATTTTTTTTACTTTCCGCAAATCTATGTGATTTGTAATGCAATGGAGTTCTTTTTTTTTTTTTCTTTTGCTCTCTTTTCTACTGAGCCGAGCTGATACGAGAAGGGATATTTCGACTAGCTTTTGAGACAAACCCCAACTGACCCAGCTGTGGCTCGAACCAGCGACCTTCTTGCTGTGAGGCGATAGTGCTAACCACTGTTATCGGCTTTTCCTCTAACAAAATTTTGTCTCACCAGCAGAAAAAAAAGATTACAAAATTTAGTATCCCAGTAGACTACTGTCTATTACATATATTGACAACATAAGATTTAAAACATTTTTATAGAAAATTATTAGTGGTAGATTTTATACATCTTTATTGAACCTTAAAGCCTATCAGCTTCTTGCACCCCCTTAAGGCTGATTTATACTTCTGCGTCAAGCGCATGCGTATGCTCCGGCGCAGCCTGCGTGTGGTCGCATAGCCCTCGGGTTGTTGCTAGATCGGATATGGTTGCGGCCGGAAGTTAACGAGAATTATTTATATTATTTATTAAATTTCCCATTAATTGTATTTTATTAACGCCTACCCCCACCCCAACCCTAAACCCAACCATCACAGTAATGTAAAAACAGTAGTTGTACAGAGTATTATTTATGCTATCTATTAAATTACCCAATAAATTATATTTTTTTAATGCCTAACCCCCACTCCAACCCTAAACCCAACCGTCACAGTACTGTAAAAATATTAATTATTGTTATACAGTGTCATAAAAAAATGCTGCTATATTGATGTGCATGTCGCACTTCCGGCCTCACCACACCGGCCGCCTAGCCCTCGCCGTGGCCGTCGCCGACCATAGATATTTACATTAGATGTTGCCTACCCTGTTGTTTTGTTTATCTATTGGAAGGAATGCGTCAATAGAGCCGCCATTTTAGTACAGGGTAGCGCTCCTTTAAAAAGAATGTGGGACCAAGGTGCAGTGGAGGACTGTGGCCATCCAGAGCCAGAGATATACACATATATACCTATATCTATGATCGGGAGTTTTCCCCGGTGGTCAGTACGCAAATATTTTTTTAAATTACGAAAATTATAATTTTACATCACTTTTGTACATCGATGGATAAGTGACCGCACGGGCATTGCCGATGAAGTGTGTGTTTGTGTGCATGGAAATGTATTATCCTCCCTCCCCGTTAAATTTGATCTAATCCGTGTCCTGAAACACACACCCCCTCTCCTGCCTTCACTTCTCATTCTAACGGAGGGAGCGATTCGTTTGTGAATGAATCCCCATTATGAACGACTCGTTTACTCACAATAAGTTTCTAGCACCGCAGCGTCTCGTCATATTTCTTTTTCATTGTTTGCTGATTTTATTCAACAGAACTAGCATAAGCCTAGAATTCAGTGCAAGTTGATGCTACTTTGCCTTATGATCAGTGCAGTAAGAGACTGTATTATCATCAATAACGTTACTTGTTGAGCACAAAAATTTGTAACATACAAAAAACGTAAAAAACGAAATGTTACCTATGAAATGTTCTGCCTTTGTGCTTTGTTTTCTTTGTTTGCTCGTTACTACAGCCGTAAGCAGTGCTAAAGTCCAGCATCTTCACATTGGCACACTGTCTTGACTAGTGCTGTTGAATGACATTTGTCCTGGGATCACTGTACAAATATGGCGGCGCTATTGACGCATGCTGAGGGTCCGTATGCGATATCTAGTGTATATATCTATGGTCGTCGACGCTGACGCGCACCTCTCAAAAAATATAACTACACGTCGCGTAGCGCAAGCTCTGTGATTGGTTGGCTTGGCAGCGCTGACGAGTGTGGGCAGGACCGAGAGCCGCGTGAGCCCGATGGAGCGAGTGTTTACAAGTGTCGAGTCCCATGAAGGAGGTCAAGAGGAAAAGTTTTGTTTTGTGTTTACCTTATGATTAAAGTTGTTGCACGTCCGCCGGTTCCCGCCTCAAAATGAGCGAGTTTGAGCTACTGCTACATTAAGGTAGCGTTCAGAAAAAAACAAAACACCAACGAAGAAACTCGACACAGAGGAACATAAAAACCTCACCGCCAGCTATCGTTTGGGAAGTGTTATTGCACTTATTGCAGAGCAACACAAACAGCGCACAAAAGTATAAATGCATGACAACGCGCAAGGCATGCGCCGTGGGTCACGCCGATCACTCGACGCAGAAGTATAAACCAGGCTTTAAGGACTCTAGGTTGGGAACCAATGCCATAATGTATTTGATTTTTGCTAAAAGAAGTCCTGAATTAGCAAGGTTGAACTAGGTAACGCTGGTCTTACACTGCGTGAGGGCCAGCAGCAGCAGTGAGGACAGGCCTGTGATGATGGCGGCCAGCAGTAACATCCCCCTGCGGCCGAAGCGGTCCACCGACACACACAGGAAGATACACGCCAGAGCTCCAGTCAACACACGCAGAAAATAGCTGAAGTAGAAGTGTGGGGAGTAGATGTGCAGGTTACGCGTGAAGCAGTACTGGATTCCTGTGCCTATGAAGCTAAGGGAGCACAGCAAAACCAACATTACTCTTTGTTGACATCTGTCTGTAAAAACACTTTCATTGACATGTATTGTGAACCAATAATGCAATTATGCTCTTGCACACACACACGCACACACACACAGACATGCACTCATGCTCGCATAAACTCACACACACAAACTCATGCACACACAAACTCTCACACACACACACACTCTCTCTCTCACGCAAACACACACACACACACACTCTCTCTCTCTCACACACTCACACTCTCTCTCACACACACACACCCACACACACTTACTCTCACTCTCTCTCACACACACACACGCTCGCACACACGCACTCACACTCTTTCACACACGCACACACAGTAGATGAGTTTTAAGGGCTTCAAAATGATAAGAGTTGGGGTCACTCATTTTTATGTGTTTCCAAAATTTGACGGCCCGTTTCTCAATGCGCATGAGTAGAGGATACTGGCCTAATTCTGCCCTGCATGCATTGCTGGGTGTGTTCCTCTGTACCCTGAGGATGCTCCTACAGAACTCTGCATGTAGGCTTTCAATTGGATATTTATCCCACTTATCAAACTCATGACTGAGGAGAGGACCCCACACTTCACTTCCGTATAGCAGTATAGGTTCAATCACTGACTGGAAAATTTTGAGCCAGATTCCAACTGGAATTTCTATTTGTGTTGATTTTTTAATGGCGTAAAAAGCCCTTCTTGCTTTCTCTTTCAGTTCATCACAGCCAAATTTAGTCTTCCATTAGCACTTATTTTTTTTAACCCAAGGTATGTGTAGCTTGTGGCATGTTCAACTATTGTCACACCAAGGGTGAAGCTGTGTTTCTTTCCCAGACATCTGGGTTTTTTCTGTAATATTAGGGTTTTGGTTTTCTTTGGGTTAACGGTCAGGGCCCAGGTCTGACAGAAGCTGTGCAGGATATCTAGCTGCTGTTGTAGACCCTCGTCTGTTGGCGACAGCAGCACCAGATCATCTGCAAACAGCAGGAACTTTACACTGGAGTCGTATAGTGTGAGACCCGGCGTATCTGTTTGCTCTAGGAGCATTGCCACTTGATTAATGTAAATACAGAAGAGGGTCGGTGACAGTGGACAGCCCTGTCTCACACACCGCCCCTGAGTGAAGAACTCTGTTCGCTTATTTCCAATTTTAATTGCGCACTGATTGTTGGAATACATTGTTTTTATAATGTTGTGTGTTTTATCGCCAATACCTGATTCTAGAAGTTTAGACCGCAGACCTTCATGCCAAATTGAATCAAACGCTTTTTGAAAATCTACAAAGCAAGCAAATATTTTGTTTTTGTTTTGATTGACGTATTTGTCCATCAGAGTCTGAAGGGTGAAGATATGGTCTGATGTTCTGTAATTTGGCAGAAACCCAATCTGACTTTTGCTGAGGACATTAACTGTAAGGAAGCCTATGAGTCTGGTGTTGATGATGCTGCAGAACAGCTTCCCCAGATTACTGCTCACACGGATGCCTCTGTAATTGTTAGGGTCTGATTTGTCTCCACTTTTGAATATGGGCGTTATTAATCCTTTATTCCATATGTCAAGGAAATGACGAACACTCAGAACCAAATTGAAAAGTTTCATTATAACCAATTGGAATTTGTAGTTTATTCTTTTAATCATTTCATTAAGGATACCGTCTGGACCACTTGCCTTTTTTGTTGGTAGGACTTATCATATGATAGGACTTATGATAGGGTATTTTATCTATTAGCTCTTTTTCTGTGATTGGGTAGTCTAACGGATTTTGGTATTTGCTAAATATTTGCTCTGTATGGGTTAATTTATTATATATATGCGATTGTTCCGTACTCATGTTTATTTTACTAAACAGTTTTTCAAAGTGGTTTTTCCAGGTGTCTCCATTTTGTATTGTTAGCTGTTCACGTTTCTTTTTACTAAGGAGGTTTCAGTTGTCCCAGAAATTATTTGAATCCACAGATTCTTCAATTGTTTTGAGCTGTTTCTGGATGTACTCTTCTTTCTTTTTTTCCTGATTGTGTTTTTGTATTTTTTAAGCTCCTTGAAGTACCGAAGACGTAAATCTGTATTCTCTGGTTGTCTGTGTTTTTGATTTGCTAGTTGTCTTAAGTTTTTCCTTATTGTTTTACAATCAAAGTCATACCATTTTTCATTCTCTTGTTTTTGTTTAAAAGTTTTCTTAGTAGTTTTAATATTAGATATCGTTGCCAATAAATTCATCCAAAAGTAAACCTATTGGGGGTCTTCAATTGCATTCCTGTATTTTTCAGAGCTGTCTTGTACCCATCTATAATTATTTTTAATGTTATACTCTCTCACACACACACACACACACACACACACCTACACACACACACACACACACACACACTCTCTCTCTCTCACTCTCTCTCTCTCTCTCTCTCTCTCTCTCTCTCTCTCTCTCTCTCTCTCTCTCTCTCTCTCTCTCTCTCTCTCTCTCTCTCTCTCTCTCTCTCACACACACAAACACTCTCTCTAACACAAACACACTCTCTCGCTCACAAACACACTCTCACACACATGTATATTTGTATTGTTCTCAGCACCCCATTCGTTTAGTATGTGAATAAGTGTATAAAATGGAATATTACAATTAGTACATTCCTATGAATTTGATGGATGGACTTTTTACTTGGAATACTGAGATGTAAATGAACTTGAAATCAACTCCTTGACCTTCCCCTATAACTCTGATTTAATATCCAAGCTTCCACAGCGCTTTTTAATATCACACACTAGTTTGACAGATTCTGCCTTGACTTACAGAGTGAAGCCGAGGATGAGGCAGTTCTTCCAGATCACTCTGGTGTGACGCAACTCGAAAACATGATGATACTCTGGCTGGACATCTTCAGGGAAGGCCTCATCGATTTCTACAGAGAAGAAGCGAATCAGATGGTTAAAAAAGAAAGAGAGATGGCTGAGTTGGTAGATTTCTGACACCGAAAGCACCTGACCAGCACATTCTGAGGAGGAATGGCCTCAATTCCTTCAATTTAAACATCCTAAATGGCTCTATTCACCATCCATGATGTGCCCTGATTTGCTGTAATGTAATTCGGTGGATGAGCTGGGAAATTGTTATTGCGTGAAAAATCACAAGAAACAAAGAGCAGTCTTATTATCCCACCAACGATACCCTTATGAGCTAGAATAGATGATCTCTCCATCCTGTTAAAAGTATAATTACACCATGACAGCTAATGGAGTGTCGCCTCATTTTCCCAAATGCCACCTTCAGGCACTGGTGTCCTCAAAACCACATATTCACAGCACTGAACATTAGTGGTAATTCGCTGTGAAGTCCGCAAACAAATGGACAAATTGTAGCAAGAGGGTTATCAAAGGTTCTACACACACTTTTTATGTTCACTTGAACATCAGTGCTAAATACAGAACATGTGTTATGCAAGAAGAGAAGTGGTCATCAAGTGCAGAGACTGCAAGTAGGTAAACTCTATACAGTGTTTAAGAAAATACTCGTAATTTAAAACCCATATCTTTTTAAAACTGTAAGGTCCACCCAGATGGCCCAGTGAAGGTGTCCACTGGTGGATGAAGGTTAACTGCGTGTTCGGCCTTTCCAGTGCACAATATTGTTTTAGTTTAACTTTAACTCATATCTGACTCCAATTTTAATATGAGGGGGTTTAGAATATTATTATATTTATCTTTTGTTTAGTCTGACTCCAATCATAAAACATTAAGAAGATTATATCAATATATAATTTAGATGAACGTTTGAACCTTTTGTCTTTACTTGTAACTATTACATTTTTTCATTCGGATGCTCATGTTGCTCAGAGTAATCGTTTCGGCCGGTGGCGTCCCTCACGGTCACACTCTTGTCAGTCTTGATTATTAAACAGAGGTAATTGACTAATACTTTTAGATGACCGCTTCTATGCTTGCTCATTCTAAAGTATTTTTGATTAGTCCCCGTAGATGTACACCCTTGAGTTAAAGGTAATCTTATTTCTAATCAGAGGTCAAGGCCATTATTATAAATGTAACCGACTACTGTTCTCTATAATAATTTTGGTTTAGCCAAGCTCATGGTTTCCCATGTACACTTAATTTAGAACAACATTACTTTCAAACAAGGGTCAGGCACCCTATCTAGGTTAGTCATGCAACACCTTGTTGCTCTAGACGTAAATAACTCCTTTTCAACCTAAGTACAACTGAATCAATATCAAGAGTCAGTCGGATCCCTAAAATACAGTTAGTGTGCCAATGCTCCATCTCAGGTGGACTTTAGTCCGTCTACTGACCTGACACAGGAAGTGTGGAAACAAGTATACAGCGTAATCTACTAAAATGAATAATTACAGAGTAAGTAGAATGTATTCAAACATAACAATTTAATAGTCAGGTAAATATGTATTATGCCAATTATTCAGTCAATTCATAAACAATCAATATAAGACATAAAATTCTGAAAGATAGATCTAAGATCAAATGATGCATACCGGGCTTCGAAATTTACATGGTATAGAGCATGGGAGCTCTATACTACGAGCTAATCTGGTTGCAGAATCGCGCCAAGCTTTTTGACACTTTCCCTTAAATAGTCAGACCAAGAATCTCCTTCAAAGAGGGGTGTGTGGGACAACAAAAGGCATTTGAATTTAGTGCCATGTTAGATCTGAAGATTTACTGCCTATAGGGAACAAATGGTAATTTAAATAGAAGCCCCCTAGGTAAAGGCACACCCCTTAGCAGTGGTTCAAAAGATACCTGAAGTTATATATCTATTATTTTCATTATGTCCATTTCTGAGGGAATGAGACCATTGTACCAGTCACATTGAGACATTTCAAATGATATCAAACATGATAGATGAAGGCATCACGGTGGCGCAGTGGGTAGCACGATCGCCCCACAGCAAGAAGGTCGCTGGTTCGAGCCTCGGCTGGGTCAGTTGGCATTTCTGTGTGGAGTTTGCATGTTCTCCCCGTGTTTGCGTGGGTTTCCTCTGGGTGCTCCGGTTTCCCCCACAAGTCCAAAGACATGCGGTATAGGTGAATTGGGTAAGCTAAAAAAATTGTCCGTAGTGTATGTGTGTGAATGAGTGTGTATGAGTGTGTATGAATGTTTCCCAGTGATGGGTTGCAGCTGGAAGGGCATCCGCTGCGTAAAACATATGCTGGATAAGTTGGCGGTTCATCCCGCTGTGGCGACCCCAGATTAATAAAGGGACTAAGCTGAAAAGAAAATGAATGAATGAATGTATGTATGTGTGTCTGAGTGTGCATGGATGTTTCCCAGTGATGGGTTGCAGTTGGAAGGGCATACGCTGCGTAAAACATATGCTGGATAAGTTGGCGGTTCATTCCGCTGTGCCGACCCCAGATTAATAAAGGGACTAAGCCGAAAAGAAAATGAATGAATGAATGATAGATAAAGTCTTGGATTGATATAGAACATTCATATTTTGAGATGACCATTCTGTGAGTTAAGATGACCTTTCAGTGAGTTGGGTGAGGGGGAAGAGTAGGGGAAGGGAAGGGAGTGCGGGAGAGAGCCTTTGTGGATGTAGATGTTTGCATTGTCTATGTGCATGCATAAAAGTATCTGAGATTTCTCAAATCTTACAGATACCAATTAAATCTGCAATGAAAACGTGCATTTTATAGATATATAAAACTTCCCTAGCCACATATTTAAAATAATGTGTAAAAACCAGCCAAATTGTTGTAGGGGAGAGCAGGGATGAAAGTAACATTTTTCATTCATTCATTCATTCATTCATTCATTCATTCATTCATTCATTCATTCATTCATTTTCCTTCCGCTTAGTCCTTTATTCATCAGAAGTCGCCACAGCCGAATGAACCGCCAACTTACCCAGCATATGTTTTACACAACTGATGCCCTTCCAGCCACAACCCAGTACTGGGAAACATCCATACACACTCATTCACACACATACACTACGGCCAATTTAGTTATTCCCCTATAGCGGATGTCTTTGGACTGTGGGGGAAACCGGAGCACCCGGAGGAAACCCGCACGAACACGGGGAGAACATGCAAACTCCACACAGAAATGCGAAACTGACCCAGCCGGGACTTGAACCAGCGACTAACCACTGAGTCACCATGTCGCCCTAACATTTTAACCCAATTTTAAAAGATAATGTTTTTAGCAGAAAACTATTTTTTGCTCTATCAAAATCAGGTGTTATTTTGTATCAACGTAGAACACCTCCAACTCCAACTTCACTTTAAACAAAAGTTGCACATTGTTACTTTTGACCCCATCAGCTGGGACGAAAGTAACACACAGGTGGGTCAAAAGTAACAGGCTTAATCTTGTTTACATCTGACTATGACCTTGTTAATGTTAACTGCAAACATATTTTGTCCTTTATTTTTGCACAAAAATATCAAACGGCATTTTCATTTTAAATTTCACTTCCATCAAATGTTTCAAAAGCAATCCAACAACGCAAAATGTAAAAATTCTCTACAATTTTTGAATATTTCTTTTTATTATTGGCAATATGCATTTATTTTATAAAACATCTAAATCTAAACACTGCAAACTCTAATGTGGGCGCAAAAAATAAGGCATGTCTGTTAGCAGAGGGACATAAATAAGTGTTACTTTCGTCCCCATGCACAGGAACTCTTACCGTTTAAACCTGATTTACTTTTAAACTGAAAAACTCAGATTTGCAAACTCAAGGATGTGTTATTGCACTAAATAGCCTGTAGATTGATCATTACTGTGACAGTTACGCTCATGTCTTGCATCTTTTTTTTTAGATGCTGTGTCAAATTGAAAGATCTTCAACTTTCACATGCAGAGCAACTTATCACTGTCAGGTCCAAAAGAAGTAGACCAATCAGAAGAGCTTAGAAGCGGAGCAAGCGTTGTGAGCTTCTGTTTATAGTAGAAAGTTGGCATGACAACTGTTTTATTTACTACGGGCTCATTCACACCAAATGCGTGACACAGCACTCAGGAATGGGTTTAAAAAAAGCGTTGAGCAGCACAAGGTCCATGTAATGCAATGTTATGAACGTGATGTCATAACACAAATAACGGACCCATTAGAAATAGGAAAACAATATGTTATGATAAACACTTGAAGGTACATCATATAACTCAGGATATCTGGACAAAGGCACAATGAATGGCTCATCCTCCATGATATAACGGTATATAAAACAGTGATGAGCTACGTTGCGTGTGAAAGTTGAAGATCTAAAAAATGTGATGCTCATGTGCACGGTGCTTCAAAAAACAATAGAAAAGTAGCTAAAAATGCATTCTGTGTGATCGGCCCCTAACAGTCCAAAAATAGAGTCGTCATCAAATAATCTGTCTAATTGAATCTGTCAAGACGTCTCTGGATGTATATTAGACGTTTTTTAAACGCACGCACGCACCTTGTTTTTAAGGTTGGATGGTTGTCGAATAGCTGATGTTCAGAAGGCAGATTATTACCTGACAGCAGTGTTTCAGCAGGGTAGAGCTCATCACTAACACACATGCCATTCCGTGCCGAGAAAGACTGGAGACACTCCTTTGCTTGAGGAATCTGAGATGTGGCCAGGAGCCAACGAGGAGACTCTGGAAACACTGAAGCACAGCTGTTGCCAGACACACACACACACACACAGACACACACACTTTATAAGAATTGCTTGCTCTATGATTTTGGTAATCTCGTGACCCTAATGTAAATATTGTGATAGCTGTTTTTGGGACAGGAACAATATAAAGCGTTATGTAGAGGCTAAAGGCCTGTTCACACCACTACTATTTTAAAACAATATCAACATAGTCATGAAAATCTTTCGAAATTTAAGAGAATGATGTAGAATAGAATCCAGCTAGAGTTACTATTACAATAATGATAATATTATAATAGGAATGACAGGAATAAAACCATTGGAATCACTTCCAGAGCTGAAAACACTGTCATCCAATCAGATTTTACTTGATTCTGAAGAACTCATTCATTTAAAGCTCCAGATGAAAAAAAAAAAAAAAACAGTATTCCTATTTTAGTCGCATTATTGAATCATCATATAATCATATAGTCAAATATGAGAAAGACTATCAGATATGTTTCAATCCTTATTTTGTACCTATTATTGCACTATTACTGTTTTTATTATATTTTACCTTTCTGTTGGGTGAATCTCGGGGTTTTGTTGTATATAGTTCCAGATCTAAAACGTTTAATAATAAAAAACGATGATCTGCTAAAGTTCAAAAGAAGGATTAATATGATAGAGAACGGTGGTTTAAAACACTCTGAACGTGGTGGTTATTCATGCCAGATGGGCTGATCTGAGCTTTTCATAAAGTGAGGATCTACTGGAAGTTTCACGACCATTACTATAGGATTTATGAAGAATGGATGGAAAAGAGAAAATATTTAGTACGCAATAGTTCAAAGGAGCAAAAAGTGCTGGTTCTAGCTAATAGAATGGCAATTATAACTCAAACAACCACTTGCTAAAACCGTGAAGCAGATGATCAACAGCAGCAGCAAAAGTGATGCTACAATTTGCATAGGTTCACCAAAATTGGACAACAGCACATTGCAAAAAGGTTGTATATGAACTGATGTTAATTTCCGCTGCAGCATTCGGTAGGGTCTCAATTTTGTGTCAAGAGCATGAAAACATGGCTCCATCCTGCACTGCATCAATGGTATAGGCTGGTGCTGATGGTGTAATTAAAAGATCTATTTTATTAATTGAGCCAACTACAGTATTGTGGCTGACCCTGTCCGTCCTTTTATGACCAGTGAACATGTCTTATGAAGGCTACTTTCAGCAGGACACCGCAATGTTACAAAGCTTAAAACATCTCAAGCTGGTTTTCTAGTTCTCAAATGGCCTCCACATCCACCAGATCCTGCAGTCTCCCAGAGGTATATAAAATGGGCAGTTTAGCATTATGTAATAAATTTACAAGAGAACAAAACAATATATCCATAGGCAAAACACTATTCTCTCGCATCCCTTAATCAAAACAATCTCTGACGAATTCAGTAAGAGTGACTGGATGACACAAAGGATATATTGGTGCATCTTTTAAAGTGCAGCAAGAGAAGAACGAGAAACTGACTTCCAAAGATCCTTCAAATTAAATGGTTAACTGCCCCCCCAAAAAAAGAAAGCTCCTTGAACCTCCATAAATCAATGGTCGACTCGTTCAAAGTTTAGAAAGACACCGAAAAACATCCTCAAAACAGACCATATGCCTTCAGTGGTTCAATCTGATTATTATAAAGCTAAGAACACTTTTGTGTGCACATTAATCAACAATAACCACTATATTGAACAGTTGGGTGGTGTACATCAGTGCACAATGCTTGTGATTGCAGAAAATATACTGAATAAAAATAAAATTTTAATTCTTGTCTTATGTGTGCACAAAAGTATTCCTGTAGCCTCATAATATTCTGATTTAACCACTGAAGACACGTGAATGAAATTTTTTTTTTTGAACAGAAAAGTGATTGGGAGTCGGGACCATTGCTGTCTATGGCGGATGAGGGAGCCCTCAGATTTGATAAAAAATATCGCAATTTGTGTTCTGAAGATGAACAATGGTCTTAGGTCTCAAAGGCTACATTCACACTGCAGGCAAATGTGACCCGAATCGGATTTTTTTGCCAACATGTGACTCATTGTCTTGACAGTGTGAACAGCTCAAACCGCATAGAATCTGATCTTTTTAATTCAGATTTGTGCCACTTTCATATGTGGTATCGACCGCAGTGTGAACGGTTATGTAGGATTTCATGTGACTTTTACATAATCTTTGAGCGACGTGCGTCATCATTCTGTGCTGCAAACATCATCTACTCCTCAGCAGCATAGTAGAGTGAATTACTTTACCACAAGGCAAAACTGGTGCTTGTTAACCAATTTGGTTAACGATTGGGGCGTGGGTTGATTGCGAAGCTGAAGAACGTCGGAAGGTGTTGGGAGTAAGGGATCCGTGCGCAAAGGAGGGGTACTTTCATGGATTGAACTTTCTCTCTGAGAGAAAAAAATGGGCTGGTGCTCAAGCAGCCAAACCCCCCTTCTGCACGTGCCTGTTGTTTATAACGAAGTAAACTGAAATAACTCTGCAAACAGAGATAAACCAACTCCGCCTTCACAGTTCAGTCTGCAGCTGCTCATTAACCCTTGATGAGTTCACTACACCGGTGGTCAGAAAGATGCACACCGCGGTTGTCATAAATCACAAATGATCAGTGTTTTCAATCACAAGAGACTTATTTTAGGTTTCAAATGGCGAAATACACATTAGTAGTAGCAGAACAACCTTACAGTTCATGACATACACCACGGTTGTCTGTGAATAGGGCAATACTTATATTAAACCTAATCTGACAACGTGCTTACTTCATACAGTATACACATATCGTGTGCATAATTAGACACTTTGTGCCGTCCGTAACTGTACTTTTGCGCATGCGGGTCAGTTTAGGACCATGATCTGTTCACACTGCAAATCTGATATTGACCACATTTATAACAACAATGTGAACAGCCATGCAAAAAAAAAATCAGATTTGAGCACTAAGCCTCGCAGTGTGAACGTAGCCAAAGCTGCTGAACCATTTTATAGCATTGACATCTGCAAGCAAAGCTTTTTTTAAAAAATGTTAAAATCTTTTTTAGTACATACACTCAAAAAATTATTTTTGCTGTTTATTAAAACTGCTTAATTATACAAACGTAATAGTTTTATGTTCAATCAACATGAATTTGTAAAAACAATTAAGCTAACTTAATCATATGTGTTTAGACAAGATGAAGGAATTGTGTGGAACCCTTCATTTTTTACAGTGAAAACGTACTCGCATTTAACAATCATCTCTGTTAATAAGCTGCTGATTGGATTCAGGTGTGTTAAAGTAATGTGCAGCTGTGTGGTTGCCATAAGCAAGATTGAAAACTAAAAATACAATAGGCTTATGTTTTTTTTTGTTAAAAAAATATATATCAAGTGGTCAACGTGTACTGAAAAAACGAATGCACATGACATGCCAAGTGTAAAAACCAGCACTGATATGACTCACCACCAATAGGAGAGAAGCAGCAGCAGAGGCAGTGTGGCCACAGCCTGAAGAACAGGCCAATCACGGCAGAGCACAGCAAGCCCTGGCAAAAGAAGCTCAGCAAACACTGCGAAGAAGCCACTGACCATGGACACCATTAGCCTGTGAGACGGGTCACACCATTCCAGCCCTGCACCATGGAGGAGGAGAGAGAAAAAACTCAAACTTAACTCATTCATGTGTCAAGAGAAGCATCAAAGAGAATGAAGGGTGAGAGTTACTTTAGGAAAAAAAAGGTCTGTCTCTTCCTACAGTCACTTCAACAACAGGAAATCCCCTTTTTTTCTCTCTCTCTGGTAATTGTTCCTACAGATATTACATTACTGAACCGTCCTGTTCTTTTAAAATTCTCCATCTAATTATTTTGATAGAAATTTAAAATGTACATTTATACAGACACACACACACACACCTGGCTGAATTATGTGTCTTATGTAATGTACACTGTAGGCAAAACACATTTCTTTCACACGATGTGAATTTCCAACAGCCATTAACGGAGTCTCCAGTTCAGACTTTATTTCGAAAATGTACTTCAATAAATAAACAAAGCAAAATGATACAACAAAATACAAAACAATTTTAACTCATACATGTCCAAAAAGGAATAGGAAGAATCATATGCTTATTTAATCCTAATCTAAGTATTTTTAGAAATATATCCATGTTTGTTTGTATAGCTAAGGATGCGTGAGTGTGCTCCAAACAGGTGAGTGGGCTTGACAAACCACCTGTAGGACACACTCTTCCTGTCTTAACTCACCAGGCATTTTGTTAGAAATACTTCTATGTTTTATATGTTTGTTTATTCATTCATTCATTCATTTTTTTTTTCGGCTTAGTCCCTTTATTTACCAGGGGTCGCCACAGCGGAATGAACCGCCAACTTATCCGGCATATGTTTTACGCAGCGGATGCCCTTCCAGCTGCAACCCATCACTGGGAAACACCCATAAACTCATTCACACACATACACTACAGACAATTTAGCTTACCCAATTCACCTATAGCGCATGCCTTTGGACTTGTGGGGGAAACTGGAGCACCCGGAGGAAACCCACGCCAACACGGGGAGAACATGCAAACTCCACACAGAAATGCCAACTGACCCAGCGACCCTCTTGCTGTGAGGCGACAGCGCTACCCACTGCGCCACCGCACTGCCCCCTATGTTTATTTATATAGAACCTATTTTCATTTATAGCACTTCATTTTCACATTGACATTAATATCTCTTGTTCAAATACATTATGAACAGCAGCTACGCTATTTATTTTCTTTGTTTTCTATTTCCACCTGGGCATGCCCATCACGAGGCCTCTAGAGATTGTGCAGTGTCATTGATGGGACCTGTAAAGAGACGATGGCAACTATCGAGGACTTCAAGGACAACACATACACTTTATCCACTTCATTGAACATTTACACATACACGTCACCTATATACTATATAGCTTCATGTTAACTATGTTTATATATAATAACTTTAACTAATTACTAATAACTTTATCTGTTAAAGTTATTAGTAACTTATAAAGTTATAGTAACTATAGCCTTAACTTTTCTAATTGTGACTGTATTGCAATAATGTGCACCTTTTGTAATGCTGCTTTTTAAACAATAATTATTGTGAAAAGCACTATATGAATAAACGTGAATTTCTCTCCTCTACATTAAATAACAGTACATAAAAGTAATCATCAAATTAATGCCATAATTCATTGCATTCTTATCTTAATACACTCTTGTAGCGCGTACTCAGTGGTGCTCAATTTACTACTATTATTTTGCGCTTTGAGATCGCCTGGACCAGCAATCAGAAGAAAGGATTCGACTCAATAGAGCAAAGAGTAAATAGAAAATGTATTAGTATAGCTTATCAATTTCACCGTTTAAAAGAGAATAAACCAATCACTGAAAATGTACAAAATTGTCTGCAATAATAATTTCACTCCGATACTTAAATTGCAGTAGGTTCAGAAATAACACAAATATAATTACAACAAGTAATTTGAATAGTAAAACCACAAAATAAAGAAAATAATGTCAAAAGGTAAATGGAAAGTTCAGTAAATAAACAGTTCAATTCAAAAGCACAGTCCCAGTGTTCTGTTCGGGCTCAGATACAAAAAATCTGGGCTCTTAATGTCCAGTTCAGTTCGAGAGATAGAAGAACAAAATAGCGCAGTGCTCCTCAAAGATAAAAAAATAATGTCCAAAAAAATGGAAAAAAATATATATGTTTGATCCAGGAAAATCCAGGTAGCCGAACTTGGAAAAATATATATCAAATATTGGTTTGATCCTACCAGGTTTGATGACTGATCCCTCTTTGTCTCTATCTCCAGTCACAAAATGATGGGGTGGCTCGCCAGTCCAAACCGGACAGAATGCTCAGCATGGACAGTTTTTGATCACAGGTCTTTTCAAAGTGGAAAAGAAAAAGAAAACCAAACCAAAAAACCCGACCAAGAAGAAATGTAGACAAAAATGAAAAGAAGGAAAAAGGAAAAACAGCTTTCTGAAGGAATAAATGTTAAAGTCTAATACGTTAGTCACGTCTCCTCTCACTTTTGTCAGTCGTTTGGTCTCAAATTGTCAAATCTTACTGTTAATTTCTCACAGTATCAAATTAATATAAAGTTAACTTAATTAATCGCTGGATTATTAAGCCGTGTACAGGTATTGAGCTCGCGCTCTCTCGTTCAAGTTCAATCGCATTCTGTCTGCCTGTGCGCACATTCAACAGGGGCGGAGCTAACCTCCGGCCGTTCCGGTTAAAAGTCTCTCAGAAGTTATATTATTTTTCTTCTTATCCTTTTATTTGCAGAGCAATCGTTCTTTAAATATCCATTTATTTCTAAATATTATTGTAAAAATAATATGATAAATAAATGAATCACTTAAGATATTATTATTATTCATCTGGGTTACACTCTTTTCAACATTTATAACATTATCCTTTAAAAATGTCCTGATTTGGTGCTCTGTTTATTTTATTGGCGCTTATATCATTAATATGTATGTATGTAATTATTAATAAGTATGTATGTAAGTATGTATGTATGTATGTATGTATGTATGCATGTATGTATGTATGTATGTATGTATGTATGTATATTTAAACAGTCAACACTTAATGAAAACAGTTCATTTAAAATATTTTAGAGATATTCTGCTTTTGGTTTTGTTTTGAATCCATTTGAAGTGTTGAGCAAACCTTTTTTCAAAAAAGATTTTTTTCTTTTAAATACTGTAAGTGAATTAATTAATATTTTTGATATACAAATATAAATATGATCAAATATATAATATAATTAACGAAGTTAATTAAAATAGATCTAAAAAGCTCAGTAATTTATACATTTTCTAAATAAAGTCATAAGCATTTGAGGTAGCCACACGTATCCAGCATGTGTCATTTTATTGTACAATTTGTACAACAGTAATAATAAAAAATAAACAGGGGTTGCCTCAATATTTGACTGGTATATAAGCGGAAAATGAGAAACATCTAGACTGATAGAGCGTGTATGTGTCCGTGTTCCTCGTATAACACTCAGTACCACCCTCACTTTTCCACGAGAGCTCACTGAAGGGGTTTGCGTGTTGAAAGAGTGGTCTGACTACTGATCAACACGCACATAAACTCCTGTAACAATCACAGGAAGAGCGGGGCCAAGAACACAGACCTCCTCACAATGGAAAAAAACCAGAGCAGATCTTGTATGTTTTTCATACCGCTTCAATGCTTCAGCCAATTATCTCATGTTATCACCAAAAAGACAGAAACACAGGACGGTAGACATATCCGTGTTGAACTTTCTCCATGCGATTAGACAGAGAGTGATGTAAGAGAGGCAGTTGTGAGGCTTGGAACAGTTTGTTTGTGAGATATAAATGGATTGCTGTGCACTGCTGCTCCCTGTCAATCGCTTCAATGGAGAAACCACATGGAACATTCCAGAGAGACTCCTGCTGGGGGCTGAAAACAACACAAGGCAACGACCAGGACACTTCTTATCAAAAGTGTGTTACCGATCCAGTCTGAAGGGTAGATCTCCCAAAAACTGTCAAGAGCATGAGCAGGTCACTGAAAGGGTTTGTTCACCCAAAAATAAATATTCTGTTATTAATTACTCACTCACCCTCATGTCGTTCTAATCCCTAGAGATCTTTTTTTTCTGAACACAAATTAAGATATTTTAGATGAAATCCGAGAGCTCCCTTATCCTTCATCAGCAATGGTCGCAAGCCGTTCAACATTCAGAATGTGAAATTAAAACATTATCAAAACATTTCATGTAACTTCAGGGGCTCAACTGCAAACGAAGCTCCATGAACATTTTTATGCACTAAATAAAAATTTTTTTTTAATTAAATTACTTTGTTGATATGTCTTCCATGTCAGTTCAGGGTGTGCGTTTACAATGGGAAATACTAAGCTTGCTCTGCTGACTCTAATGGCTATACATTGTAAACACGCTCTCTGACATGTTGTAGAAGAGAAGACCTTGAGAACAAAGTTGTATTTACAGTTTCTTGTTTTTAGAGCTTTGCATGATTACAGTTGAACCAAAGTCAAATGGAATGTTTTGACAATGTTTTTGGTTCCTTTGAACGTCTTGGGATTGTCGCTGCATATTGGGGATGAAGTGATCTCAGATTTCATCTAAAATATCTTAATTTGAATTTACTACATGACCGTTAGAAAAGTACGTTCTATATAGTATGAATGAGAGTAGTATGAATGGAGCTCGGACATACTACATCCGCCATTTGTCATTATCACTTGACCTACCCACGTCAGTTGCATCGCTTCACTCTCATTCAGGAATTCTTTCACGTGGCATCATGAGATAGCATAGTGTCCATTGGATGTACACTTCAGAATCTCACCAGAAGTAGTAGGAAATCCGGGTACTTTTCGCATACTGTTTTTCGAATACTATGGATTTGGACATACTACTGTTTTTAGCCTACTATATTGTATGGAAGTATGCGATTTTAGACGCAGCCTATCGGTGTGTTCCAAATGCAATATATCGCCTTCCGAAGGGCACTTAGCAGTGAAAACAATCATGGCAGCCATATTGAAGTGCCATTCCAAACCAAAGTGCTCAAAACTTGCCACTCTGAAGAGTACAACTGATGGACACTTCAGGTACAGGCACACATCACAGCAACAACCTTGAATGGTGCAAGCCATTGAAATGAATGGGTTTCATAGTGCAGCACCTTCTGCATCTGGTGTGAAAGCCACTTCACACTGTACAGTGACTATGACTTTGAAGAGTTTAAAGAGTTTGAAACACTGAAAGCTACTTGGCAGAGCAGGGGAGCAAAGCCTTTTTTCTGGCTCATATTTCTGTCCATTTTTCTCCTTCAGATAAAAATGGTAAAATGTTTTCTTTTCCAGCCATTCATTTAGCACCCGAAAATTCAGTGCATCCCTCTCTTAAACATTACATAATGCTCAAAATAATCCCAAAAAGCAAAAAGCCATTATAACTCTAAAAAATGCTGGGTTATTTCAACACAAATTTTGCTGAAATAGGGACAAACACAACCGCTGGGTTAAATTTTTTAACTTAAATTATAGGCCACCTTTAACTCAATGGTTATATTTATCCATATTTTAGCAAAATTTGGGATTAAACAACCCAGTTCTTTTAAGAGTACATAAGCATATATTTTATATATCATTGAACAGACGACAGCTGTATCAAAATATACATATTCCCCTACTATAAAATCTGAAAAGCGGTATGTGACAGAAGAAGCATGTCTGAATTCAGAAGACAAAAAAGTATGACTTATTATATTGAAGGTGGGATTTGCATAAAAGTCTCCCATGAGACCTCAGATGAGGATTTGTGAATGGCAGTGAATTAATAATGATTGACAATGATGACACTGGTAGATCATTTAATAATTACAACAGGGTAAAAGTAGCATATTCAAAACATATTAATACCACACACTCACAGTGTATGGAACATTTTTATACTGCCATAAAGGACAAAACAAGTACCTCCTCAAATGAGTTCAGACGCAGCCACAGGCTCTCGAGAGTGCACATAAACATCACATTCTTCTCATTAAAATCACTCTACATACTTTTATAGACAGCCTAGGAAGTCTGGAGAGGTCTTTTTTTACTGCCATTTACACGTTAAACAAACTTTCTGACATATAGCTACTTCATTAAATAAATGTGCATGTACGCATTATTTAAATTTGGCTTCTGTAAAGGTTAAAATGACAAGAAACACACAATACATTGGGTCAAATGTCTCCAAATGCTGGATGGTAGTGTGCATTTCTTTATAGTACTATAAAATAAAAATATATTAAATTTTTACTTGCATTTTTGGAAAATTTAACTTGGATAGACAATTTTGAATAGCAGTTTATTGTATTGTAAGACTTAGGAACAAGAACTAGATAAAAGAGGATAAACCCAGGAAATGGGGACTTCCTGTTGCATTGGAGACTGCTGGAAGAGACAGACTTTTTTTCAACAGTAAACGTGGAAACTTGTGTGGGTTCGAAATTCAATAACTTGAAATGTTACTTGTATGATCATCTATCCTGTACTGTATTTAAAATGTTTAACCTTGCCCAATCTGTCAAATAATGAACCTGTGGCCATATTCACAAGACGCCTAGTATCTACACAAGAAGGCTAGTATCTAAGGCTAAGTATCTCTAAACTTGCTGAATTAGGAGAATCTTAAATATAATGGGTCAGTCCTAAAATTAAGATTTTACTGAAAACATTTTACTGCTAAAAAGGCTCCGAAATCAAGTTAGGAGAAGTGAAAGAGACTCCTAATTCACTAAGACCACCACAAACTATACTAAAATGGCTGCTATCGGCAATCTGCCTTGGAAAGAAAACATTTTTAAAACATTTGACCATGACAAACACCCTCAAAATTTGGGTCCAATTTAGAAAACACTATGGCCTACATAGAGGTTGTATTCACATGCCTGTCCTTAACAATTATCCCCCCCCCCCCCCCCTACCCCACCCCCCCCCCCCCCCCCCCCCCAGTTCAGATGCTGCATTTCGCGTCTGGTCCTCTAATGGTCTTTGCAAGATCAGTGACCTATATGAAGAGGGTGTCTTTACATATTTCTCCTTTTTAGCTAAGAAGTATAATTTACCCAGTCATCACTTATTTTGCTTCTTCCAAATCAGACATTTTATACAGAAGCAGTTCCCTCATTTCCCTAACCATCCCCCTGAAACGCATATAGACAATTTCCTCGATTTGAATGCCACTTATAAACATTTGATTTCAGTTATTTATCATTTAATAAATTCAATTAATGCTGATCCTACTGATGCATTTAAAGATACTTGGGAACGAGATCTAGGAGTTACTATGACAGAGGATCTATGGGATAACATTTTAGCTCAGGTGCATTCCTCTTCATTATGCGCTAGGCATGGTTTAATGCAGTGTAAAATATTATTTAGAGCTCACTTAACCAACGCTCAGTTGGCTAATTTCTTTCCAGAAAGGAGCTCTGCTTGTAATTGTTGCAAACTCTCACCTGCATATGTTTTGGACATGCCCACAGCTGGCCACCTTTTGGTCAGGTGTTTTTAATACTCATAATCAATATAGGCCCTGATCCTTTGCTAGCCCTCTTTGGAGTATCCCTTGGACCTGATTTGACAGCCGTGACAGTCCGTTGCCTTTACCACAATTTTAGCCAGACGTGCCATACTTCTAAAGGGGAAACACACTTGCCCCCCTACACATGACAAGTAGATACAGGACATTTTTTACTGCATCAGACTTGAAAAACTGAGATGTTTACTCTCCAGCTCACTAGATCCATTTTATAAGACTTGGGATTCCTTTCTTGACTACATCAAAGGCCTGCCTATTACACCTGGTACTGGCAACCTGTAACATTTACCATTTTATTAAAAGGTTTTTTATTTTTTTAATTTTATTATTATCGTTTTAATTATTATTATTTATTCCCCATCTGTATCCAGTTATTTTCTGATGTCATGTACTTATGCATTTAATGCATTTAATTTGGTATTTATGTATTTATTTATTTTTGTTTTGTTAATTGAGTTAATGAATGAGAGGTTAGGGGATGGGGTTAACAATGGACAATATATTACTGTTTACCTCTCAATATTTAATTTGTATTGTCATACAAAAGACCAATAAAAAAGATTGAAATAAAAACATTTGACCATAATGAACTTTAAATAGGTTCTCACCTTAATCGGACAATTTTTTCCTAAAATATATTTATGCAAATTTATGTTCTATAAATACAAATGTGGCCATTTTTATATATTTATTTATATAATTATATTATATATTTAATCATATTTACAGTGCTCAGCAGAATTAAGTACACCCCATTTTGAAAATGAATATTTTTATCCATTTCTCAGTGAATATAGGCAATGTAATTGGTGCATTTAAACAAAACAGATTTATTAAACAGATATATTTATTAAAATAATATTTTAGTTACCAAACATATTTAGAAATTCAAGCAAAATATTGCAAAAACAAATTACAACCTACAAAATTTCAACTAATTTTTTTTTGCTTCTCTTGATTTTTCCTCTTTTTTTAAAATTTGTATTTAATATTTTTCTATAACATATAAATTTGGGTGTACTAGTTTTTAGACCGTTATCGTAAGTTATTTTGTTAGATAAGCTCCAGATTTGGCTTCAGTACTGACTAATCTAATGTATATGCACAAATATAATATTGTATAGCTTCCTATTAAAAATATGAATTTAAAAGATAGATTTGTGAGGGGCGTACTTATATATGGTGAGCACTGTATATCTTTATATTAAAAAAAAACTTGTAATATTGCAATTATTGTCTATAACTGTCAAAAAAATATTGACTCAACTTAAAATGGTAAGGCAACTTGC
This sequence comes from Danio jaintianensis, assembly GCA_903798115.1. Classification (NCBI taxonomy): domain Eukaryota; kingdom Metazoa; phylum Chordata; class Actinopteri; order Cypriniformes; family Danionidae; genus Danio; species Danio jaintianensis. The sequence continues at coordinate 12,075,617 of CAIGQV010019101.1, read as the reverse complement.
TGCACAGCTTTTCTGAGTTGACTCAACTTATATCGAGTAAAATAAAGTATTTGGGTTGAGTCAAGGTTGAATCAACTCAAAAAAGCTGTGCAGCAAGTTGCCTTACCATTTTAAGTTGTCAACTTTTTATTTTTTACAGCAAAGAACATACTTTATTGAATGCAATTCTTCAATTAGCCACCATTTTAAAATCCTAATGAGAATGTGGCAATATTTTTATTTTGAGTCCTTTTTTTGAATATGGCAACATAATATTGAGTTCCATCAATAAATCCCTGACAGAGACTCCTCCCCTCCCCATTAGCCAATCACTGTCTGCATAGTTAATCATTATACTGACATAATCCATAGCAAAAAGGTCAACCCCGCCCTTACTCTTAACTTAAAACTTCTCTCTATTGTTTAGTATAAGTGTCTCAGTAGCTTTAGAGGTCTGCAGTGTTTCTGGATCAGAATGTAACAAGCACCACACAAAACCACTTCTGTTTAGCAGACAGCTTTTTGTGTCTTATGAAAGTATCAGTTGTAGATTAAATATAGGTCATATAATGGAGGAGTGTACTTGCGTGCAATGTAAGATGACAAAAACACTCCGGCTAATGTTGAGCCTTGGCAGAGGCGGAGAAACGGGAAGGCGGAAGGACTGTTGGAAATACAAGCCATGACTCCCAGAAGCCCAGAGAGAACCACTGATAGCAGCAGAGCACGCCGACGACCCAACCTGAGACACACACCCCAAAGTTAGCAAGGGCGACACACTGAAGAAATTGAAGACATCCATTAAAATCAAATTCAGTGTAAAAATAGTTTATACACCAAAACTTATCTTCAAAAAATAATTTGATGACATTAAAATGACTTCACAGTACAGCCCCATAATACTAACTACCTATACTGTTGAATCTTTATACTTCACCATCTTTCAGCAAGATTGCTTAACAATTTAAAGAAGAATAAAACTTAGTATGTTTTCTTTATGCATTAATAAGGACAGGTTAGAATGTTTTTATCTTTATTTTTATGTATTTTATTCACATGAATATGTTATACTGAATAATAAAGGAATGTTATTCCATCCATATCTCCACAGAATTTATTTAAAACATTAAAAAAAGAGATTTGTGCGCATTTAATATTCTAGCTATGTCTGTGTGTGTGTGTGTGTGTGTGTGTGTGTGTGTGTGTGTGTGTGTGTGTGTGTGTGTGTGTGTGTGTGTGTGTGCACGCGCGTTTACATATTTATATCCATCCATCTACTTTTCTGTTCTTCTTTTCTCTCATTTTCACTTTTTAAATTACTTCCCTTATTTTATCGATCTATCTATCTATCTATCTATCTATCTATCTATCTATCTATCTATCTATCTATCTATCTATCTATCTATCTCTTTCTCCATCTACATCTCTATTTGTCTGTCTATCTATATCTCTATCTATCTATCTATCTATCTATCTATCTATCTCTCTATCTATCTAGATCTATCTCTATCTCTAGATCTATCTCAAGATCTATCTCTAGATCTATATCTATCTCTATATCGATATAGATATATAGATCTATATCTATATGTCTATATCTATATGTATATATATATATATGCTATCTATATATCTATAGATATATGTCTATATCTATATATCTATATGTCTATATCTCTATATCTATATATAGATCTATATCTATATGTCTATCTATATGTCTATCTCTATATCTATATATATATATATATATATCTATATGTCTATATCTATATGTCTATATCTATCTCTATATCTATCTCTATCTGATTCTCTATCTCTATCTATATCTCTATCTATTTCTCTATCTCTATATATCTATATATAGATGTATAGATCTATATCTATCTATATTTATATGTCTATATCTATATCTATCTCTATCTATATATAGATCTATATCTATCTATATGTCTATGTCTATATCTATCTATCTCTATCTCTATCTATATATAGATCTATATCTATCTATATCTATATGTCTATATCTATATATCTGTCTATATCTATATGTCTATATCTATATCTATATGTCTATATCTATATCTACATCTCTATCTATCTATCTTTCTACATCTCTATCTACAGATCAATTGATAGATTGATAGATCGATAGATCGATAGATAGATAGATAGAAGCTCCATTAAACGCATCTTCATTTGGGTGTAGATGACAGAATCTTCATAAACGTTTTAAGTCATTTAACAGGATAACAAAATATTAATGCAAACAAATACCAAAAGCACAATAGAAGTCAAACATCTCAGAAAAAAGAAGTGGTTTGTTAGGTTGTAAACGAGTTCAAATATTTGTTGATACAACAACAAATATTTGAACAACTGTGGCTTGTCAAACATTACAGTGAAACAGTGAAGTCCTTCTGCTAAAGCAGCTATAAACACAAAGTAATTTAGGCAGACTCACCAGTCGCAAAGAGTGCCGAGGAGTATATAGCCCAGGGTCCAGCCGGTCATGAAACAAATGTGCTGGAGAGGAATCTTCCAGTAGTCATCACACACCAAGTTCCACTGTCAGCATGCAGAGAAGAGAGACACTTTCAATCACAATGTTTATAGTTGTTGATCCTACTTAAAAGGCATTATGGAAGAACAGAGGTTTTGCTGATCATTCATGGTTGTTTTCTAGCCAAAACACGCTTCACCAAGATCATCCACAATGTCAAAATCAGAAGATCCACCATTTAGACTAGATTGGAAAAGCTAATGATCATAAACAGTCAGCTTCAACCAATCAAAAACCTAAATCTGGCTGCAAACTACCAGATGTTTTCAAACAAGCGAACAGAAAGGAAACAGAGATGTCACTATTTCAATAATATAAAAAATATTAATACTATAGTTAATTCTAAAGTTAGATATCAGTACTAAAGAAAACCCTAACAGAAAACATTGAGTGATTTTACTATATTAGTAAAAATAACAAAATTAAAGGTGCCGTAAAAATCTGGATCGACCTAGGGTTAGCTGAATAATAAGAGTTCAGAACATGGAAATTCCATAACACGAGCCTCAAGCACCATTTTTTCCTTGTTCTCATGTAAATACCATGAGTGTAAAATTCTGGAAAAAACAGGCCAAAACAGAGACTCTAACAATCCACACAGGAACATTAATATGCATGTCACAGGCGGCATTTGTTTGGCCACAGTGTTTCTAGTGAGATCATAACAATGCTTATTTTCCACTTAGTTTATCTAAGCTTGTATGTGGGACTCTTATTTTGAAAATGAGACTGCTATTATAGAGCTCTTAGGTAATGCAACCAGGGAAGAAGTATCATCACAGCTCATTGTCAGAATGCAAAATTCAGGAAAGATCAATTATATATGTATTCAGCTCCCTCTGTTAGTTTAACATGTATATTGTGAAATTTGCCATGTATGTTTGTAATGAGGCAACAGACACGTGTGCATTGTGTCATGTCATATCACTCAGCTCTTACTGTCATTTTTATGGAATGAAAGGATGTCAATAAACTTCAAGAGCGCATCTGTTTATGTGGAGGTTGATAATAATTCCTGCCTGTGTTTTAAATACATCTCTGTCTGCCCATTTTTTCCATAATTTAGCCTATATTTCATCAACAACACAAATCAGGAGCAAACTAGGTTACTCTGGTGGCATAAAGAAATATGTGTGTGAGACAAAAGCTGCTCATTGATATTTAATATTGAATTAATATTCATGACCCTTCCAAATATGGTCAAAACCAAACCAAAAATTTAGTTATAAATGACCGTGGAAAGGATTTTTTGCACTTGCCTTGGCCACATACCTACTATGTAGATATCAGAGAACAATTGAACATACTGAATCAACACACACTATGGCACCATTAAATAAAGTTAAGGTTTCTGCAGATTAAAAAAAAAAAATTAAAAGTTAAAACTTCGCACTGCTTTTTAATTCCAACTTGAAATATGCTACATGATTGTACTCAGTTGAATGCACAATAAACAAAAACGAAACAACAAAAAAGCCAACTGTAAAAGAAAAAATAAACGAATAATATAATATATAATAATAAAATAATTTATAAAATATAATTGGTTCCTCACAGCAAGAAGGTCGCTGGTTCAAGCCGCTGCTGGGTCAGTTGGCAGTTCTGTGTGGAGTTTGTATGTTCTTCCTGTGTTGGCGTGGGTTTCCTCCGGGTGCTCCGGTTTCCCCCACAGTCCAAAGACATGAATTGAATAAGCTACATTGGCCGTGGTGTATGTGTGGGTGTGAATGCAAGAGTGCATGGGTGTTTCCTAGTGCTGGGTTGCGGCTGGAACCACTGCGTGAAACATATGCTGGATAAGTTGGCGGTTCATTCCGCTGTGGGGACCCCTGATTAATAAAGGGACTATGCCGAAAAGAAAATGAATGAATGAATGAATAAAATATAATTACATTTAAAATATTACAAACAAGTATTAGATAAAAAAATAATAATAATATTTTTTAATTAAAAGAATATTGTTGACACTTTCGGGTGGAGCGCCGTCATGACAACGTCAGTTAAATGTAAAATTTTCAAATATTTGAAAACTCCAACTTTCTCATAAAAAACCCCTGAAAATCTGAGAGTGATGATGTGTGTAGATGCTGCCAATTATACAGTCAACTTCTATTACATTACAGCTAATGTGAAGCCATGCTACTACAGTTTACATACTTCTGTGTCCTTTTTTCTGCTTCCAGACGAATCTTCCAAAAAACAGATTTTATGACTAGCAGAAAGTGTTTTTTTCCATAATGGAAAAGGAAGCATGTTGCTAGTCAGGGCCACATGAAAAGTTCCAGTGATGTACTTCCTGTGGGACAGGAACTCAACACAGGACTTTATTCACAGCTCTTCCCTATTGCTTTCTGTGATGTATCAAAGTTGCAGAACTTAATAACACTTGTATATGCTGTTTTTTATGATTATATAATCATGTGAATGACAATACTCTTAATCATATGGTTGAACAGGACACTAACAACAAGAGCCAAGCAATAGGTTTATTTTTAGGACCATGAGAGTCATCTAAATGACTTCGACGTGATTGTCATTTACATATAGACCATTTTTGGGGATGTAAACAAAAACAATGGTCCCAACGTATTTCCTGTTTTACATTTTTAATTTCTATAGCTTCTGAAAATCCAAAAAGAGCCATATATTGATAAATAATGTTATGATAGCTGTTTTCACATTAAGTTATGATTGAATAGCTTCTTGTTACAGTTATGAAATGGTTTGATAACAAGCAGGAAATGTTCATGGGCCAATGACATGACCACGTTGAAATGGTCTATAGGAGAGCTGTGGAATCGGAATCGCTCGCACGCACGCACACACACACACACACACACACGCACACACGCACACACGCACACACGCACACACACACACACACACACACACACACACACACACACACACACAC
>CAIGQV010019101.1:12043542-12070151 GCA_903798115.1 Danio jaintianensis | reverse complement strand
ACACACACACACACACACACACACACACACACACACACACACACACAAAGCTACCTAAATGGAGAGAGAGTGTTTAAATTAAAACACTGCTTAAATAAAGAAAATAAATCTAAAATGAATCAAGATTGCTGGTTCAATTTATGAGTTGTGTTGCATACTAGAAACACAAAATACAAACTTCCTACAACACATTTACACAGCTTTTTTAATTGTTTTACAAAAAAGTATCAACAACTCTGCTCCCAATCACTAGAACATGTAAACAGCTTTAAGGCATCTTCTGATTTACCTGTAAAGAAGTGATGTTCTTAATCAGTATTTTTGTGCTGTTTTTCAGCTCGCAGATGTCTAGAGATTGTTAAATCCAGATACATTTACTACAGAAGCAAAACGACATGAGATAATAAACGAATGATTTCTTTATTATACATTCAGGTAGCTGTATCGTCTAAATATTTGTACTAGAAAAGAAAAATGCCTAGAAAGATTTATTTATTTCAGTCACACAACACAAAAGAGGATATTTTGAAGAATTTTGGAAACAGATATAGCCAATGACAAGCATATTATTTGTTTTTCCAACTATGGATGTCAATGTTTACTGCTTTTCAACATTTTTCAAAATATCTTCTTCTGGGTTAAATAGAAGAAATAAAAATAAACTCATAAAGGTGTGGAACCACTTGAGGACGAGTACATTTATTTTAAATAGTACATTTTCATTTTTAGGTTAACTTTCACTTTAAGGTCTTAGACTGTGAAAAGGTAACCGAAACCCTGTAAATGTTAATAATAATAATAATAATAATAATCAACATAAACAGTGAAGGAAGTTCTAATAGTTTCCACTACAATAACCATTAAAACATTACAACCCACTAATTGTTAACCATTAAAAACCTTTGGTTCTAGTGTTTTGGGACACAACCCATAAGGTTTAATGATTAGGCAGTCATGGGGAATATTACAGCTTCTTTTAAAAAAAAAACATTCTGCGATTAACAATTAAAAAAACAAACAATTTACTATGATTTATGAACAGTGCTTGGAAAACAATCTAAATGCTTTACTTAGATACTTTTTAAAAGAAAGTAATGTGAAAGTATGCGTTTTGTTTTTATTATTAGTAGTATTTTTAAAGAGTAAGATAGACAAAATTGTAAAATATTACTTTTCTTACCCAATATAATGGTTTTCCTCTTAGCGAAACCCTAGCTCTTTTGTCTGTATCTGATCCCTCACAGAGAGGAACAAAATAAGTAGAGGCTTTTATCAATGCTCCATCGAGTGTCAAACCTCCAGTGTTCCTTTCTTCATATCTCATTATGATCAGTAATACGTAAATTAAAGATCATATAAGAAGAAAATGACGCTTAATTAATAATAATACAACTCTGGTTGGGATTTTGAGGTACTTCAGACAACTAACCTCGGTCACCAAGTTGTTCTGGAGTCCCGCTGGTTTGGAAAACTCCCATCCTCCAGTGCACGACACCACGTCCCGCTCCACATCGTCAGTGTAGTTGCTTACATTCACCGGGTACTTGTAGAGCTCGCAGTGGCTGAATCCGGACCCCTTGAGCCAGGGCACGGTGAGGTTGAGGTACGCCTGTCTGGAGAGGTTTGAGAGCCGGGCAGACGGCGGCAGTAACGCCTGGTCAGGCTTGCAGTGGTAGGACTCGGGAACGAGAGTAAAGAAAACATCCGTGAAGAGATTCAACGAAACGGCAAAGTTTGGAAACCAGCTGAAAAGCGTGATGATCCTGTTGTATCGCCCATATCCACCAATCTGAGGGTAAATTTTTGTTTCAAATTCCATAGCTAACAAGTTAGAGTCCTTGTCGACGGAAACAGCTGTTTCTCACAGACATTGCACCCTGCGGAGCTGGGAAAATGACTGACTGAGGACTGTTCGCACACACGGACTGATAGCGAAGTAGCACAGGGAGGTCCGAATCATTTCAGCCAATCGGCTCATTCATGTGAGCGAAGTTGTTGACTCGACTCATTGATTCTTTTGTGTTATCGCTCTTGCGCAAACGTGTCAAAATCTGTTTTGCACCTATTTTCGAAAGTAGCAGCAAATGCTGCTGTTTAAAACATTATCAAAACAGTAACGTAATTCATATTGATTACTGTTCATTATGTTAGCTTATCTCATATTCTACGTCATCGAGCGATTTACAAAAGTACTAAATCAATAAATAAACAAATAAAAAAGGTACAGTAACTTGTCCACGAATCAGTGTTTTGATTGTGTGTTTTGAAGTTTCATAGGCAACATATACTTCAGCTAATGAGACATAAGTGTACCGGCAGAGTAGCTATGATACTGTAAATAGTGAGTCACTATCTATTCAAAACCGAATTACGTTAACTCCACAGACTTCCAGCAAAGGTAGCTACGGTTTCGTTATGCACTCATTTTGCATTCTTGCCGTTTTATTTCGTGTGATGACGAGGTTTCACGCAAGGACAATATGGGTAGTTGACAAAGAGTCAGTAAAATGCTTTTTGTAAAACTTGTTATATTTATGAGGCTTTAGAAAATATAAGGGGTCAATAACTTTATCAATCATACACTTTTTTACTGAACTGTTCATGGCATTTTCTATAGTGTGACATAGCAAAAAGTAAGAAAAAACTACTCTTAATAATATACAAATAGCATGCAAACCATTTATCTTCACATATAGCGCTACTTATTCATTAATTTTCCTTCGGCTTAGTCCCTTTATTCATCAGGGTTCGCCACAGCCGAATGAACCGCCAACTTATCCAGCATATGTTTTGTGGGGGACACCAGAGCACCTGGAGGAAACCCACACCAACACGGGGAAAACATGCAAACTCCACACAGAAATGCCAACTGGTCCAGCCGGGACTCGAACCAGCGACCTTCTTGCTGTGAGGCGATAGTGCTAACCACTGAGCCACCGTGTCGCCCAAGACAAAGAAATGTTTACCCATTTATTGGATTTTAAATGACGATAGTAGCCTACTAATTATATTCATTTTTGTCATGTAGTGGAAATGCAATGTCATGTCAACAACTCACATACGAGCAACTAAAGGCCAAGGCTAGAACTGGATTTGAATGTTTATGGAATTTAAATTGAAACGAATTACTGTAAATTATTCAACACTCGGATCGACCATTCACACCTACTCCAAAGCCGTTTGAGGCTCGTTGCTTCAAACTCAATTGAACTGCTTGCTTTTCTGTTAACATGCCACTGTACTGTGACACAACTTTTGCACTGTTCTGCTATAGGGTTAGTGAGCATTCAGTCCATTTAAATAATTTTTATTCAGTAGTTTGAAGGAAACACAGTACATCAAAATGTTCTCCTAATGTAGGACAGCACATAATCAGCAACATTTAAGAGTTAAAATATCAGAATCGGTTTTATTGCCAAGTGTGCTTACACACACAAGGAATTTGTTTTGGTTACAGAAGCTTCCAGTGTACATAAAGTGACAAGTGACAACACAAAATAAATATGAGGGGAAAAAAAATAAAATAAAATACGACAAACATTAAACAGAGATGCAGTTAGACAATAGAGCTCTGGATGATGAATTGTTGTACAGATTTGTTATAAATATACAAGTTTTACAAGTTATAAGGTGCTGTGTACAAATGCGTATGGAGAAGTATTGCATTGTATACTGTTTTAAGGTGCTGTGTACAAATGCGTATGGAGAAGTATTGCACATGTTTATTGCACAGTAGGGGAATAATTAACTGTTCATAAGGTAGATGGCCTGAGGAAAGAAACTTTTCCTGTGTCTGGCTGTTTTTGTGCTCGGTGCTCTGTAGCGCCGACCAGACGGTAACAGCTCAAACAGAAAGTGTGCTGGGTGTGAAGGGTCCAGAGTGATTTTGCAAGTCCTTTTACTCACTCTGGAAGAGTACAGTTCTTGAAGTGTAGGAAGGGTAGTGCCAGTGATTCGTTCAGCAGTCCGGACTATTCGCTGTAGCCTACGGAGGTGGTTTGATCTGTAGACAACTTCATGTGCAACTTCATTATGCAACTTCAGTCAGTCAGTAGCGACTACACCAGAATTCCAGTACAAATGTCTGAAGATTCTTTATTATGCTTCAAGTCATATTCAGCTGAAGTCAGAATTATTAGCCCCCCTGTGAATTTTTTTTCTTTTTTTAAATATTTCCCAAATGATGTTTAACAGAGCAAGGAATTTTTCACAGTATTTCCTATAATATTTTTTCTTCTGGAGAAAGTCCTTATTTGTTTTATTTGGGCTATAATAAAAGCAGTTTTTAAAAAATCATTTTAAGGTCAATATTATTAGCCCCCTTAAGCAATATATATTTTTCTATTGTCTACAGATCAAACCATTTTTATACAATGACTTGCCTAATTACGCTAACTTGCCTAATTAACCCAGTTAAGCCTTTAAATGTCACTTTAAGCTGAATACTAGTGTCTTGAAAAATATCTAGTCAAATATTATGTCCTGTCATCATGGCAAAGATAACAGAAATCAGTTATTAGAAATAAGTTATTAAAACTATTATGTTTAGAAATGTGTTGAAAAAAATCTTTCCGATAAACAGCAATTGGGGAAAAATATACTGGGGGTTATTAAATCAGGAGGGCTAATAATTCTGACTTCAACTGTATATAAGACATATGCCGATATTCAATCATTTAATATATCTAATTAATATATATACACACTATTGATATTTTTGCCACTTCAAAATACTAAAGTATTTATTATTGGACTTTTGGAGTGTATTTTAAGAATATTCATATGTTTGCAGCAGTGTTCATAATAGTCTTGTAGACCTGATTAGAATAATAGTTCAAAAACAAGCATTTATTATTGAAAATCTTGATTGAAAAATCTGACTGTACAGTTTAGCAGTAATGCTAACATTAGTTAATTGAAATAAACTCAAAATGAAACTACAAAAGCTTTTATTAATTTTAGGTGATATTTATTTCTTAGTTAATGCCTAATAATCAATTAAAGTTGTAGTCGTAATATGATTACTAGTTGTAATCATTGCATTAAATGGAGTTACATGTAGTCAAATCCAGTTGATTTTAACTAATATTAACCTAGTAACTGTAATAAATCAGGCTTTTTTTAACTGTTGATATTAATAGATTAACTAACACTTACTAATGAAACGTTATTGCAAAGTTTTGTACTTTTTAGTCCTTTTGCAATTCATTTGGTTGAAACATGTTTATATATTTATTAACAATATAGCAATACACCAAGCTGTGATTTAAAAAAAATATTATACCTATTAAAGGTAACCTTTATTGCAGCTTAGGTAAAGATCATAATAATACCATATATTTTGATAAAAGCTTCAGCAAAACAAACAAATGCTTGCAACCTTCAATGACATGAATTCATCAATTTAAGGCTTTCTGCTGATTTAAAACCTTTTACAGGGCTTAAATAGTGAAAGAGTGACTTTAAGACCGTTTTGACTACAATTGTTGTGTGTATTAAAGGAAATAGGTAATGTGTCTATTTACCAAAAAAACTAACAAACAAACGTAATATTCAGTAAATAAAGTGTCAATTAGGCTAAAATGCGTTAGTTGTGTGTGTGTGATATATATATATAGATATATATATTGATAGAGACAGAGAGATTATATTTGGGGGTTAAAGCTATACTGTGTATAATATAAATTAGATTAAATTAAATATTAATGTAACATACCATGGCCTAGGATGTTTGTACCCAGTACTCAAATGATCTGATTTGACATGAAGCATTGACATACTACAAGATTGGCTTATAAGTCTTAGTGACAGTTCCCTCTTGTGGCAGAAGTCATACTGCAGCTCACAAAAACAAAGCACAGAAGCAAAGTCATTTCAAAAATTTATTTACGAACATAATCTCTGAGGAACAACAGCAGTTCTCGCGCTCTCTGTACATGCAAGTGTAGAAAATAACAATTTTGAATTTTTCCTTTCCGTTTTTTTTTCTTTTTTTTTAATTTTCAGTTTCTCGCTTTTTGAATTGCAGGATATCAACACAGCTAAAGGTGAAAGTACTGGATCTTTGACAGCACTGACGATAGCATCAACAAACCCCTCCCTCCCATAGCTGCTCCAACAATATGTACACAATTGAACTACATTGTACAAATAAAAAAAAGTTACATTGTTACATCACCGGCAGCGAGCGCCACACGTCTCGTTGCTGTTAGAACCTCACATTCTACGCAAGTTTAGACTAGTACAAAGAGGAGGGTGCAAAACGTCCTGGAATATTATTTACAGCTATGTACAACGTCTCGTTTTACGCATTACAAGAGGAAAATTTACACAGCGGAGACCTTCAACTCAAACATACCACAGGTGTCAGAAAGATAATAAATAGGTTATGCCTCACTATTGATGAAGAGAGTTCAACATGAATTTGTGGAAACAAATGCTTTAAAACAAGGCTTGAAATTGCGGCTCCACACGTAATCTAGCATATCAGTAAATGGAATAATCTGTGTGATTAGTAGAGGTAATGTGTTGCAGACAGAGGTCAGTGAGTCGACAGGCAAGCGTTAAGATTTCTTTTGTCCAATCTCATGGTCAGTTATTCCCGATAGAGCGAGTCTAATGGAAGTTATGGCTTATGATGAGCACTGAACAGTAAAGCCCAAATGGAAATCGGGTTATATACTTCACAATTTCAAGCCTTTTAAAAGTGAATCGGTCGTGGGAGGCCTTTACCAGGTCAGCGGAAATTCACATATCATCTTGTAAACGGTACGTATACAGGGGCTAAGTGATGATACATCAACCATTCGATTAAAAAGTCACAATTTTGGTTTCGTTGGGGGAATAAAATAACATCAATAGCACTTATCGGAAATCACACATCACACATAAAAAAAAAAGCACAGAGTGATCGGAATTTGAACGGAAAGCTATTCATCTTATGCATTCAGTAGAATCTGTTTGCAGACATTTTGTTTTGCACTGCACAGTACTCACAAAATACCAGGACATGAGTCATCCCCAAACAAATACCTGCAGAACTAGTGACACCTGTTGCACCCAGACTCAATGCACACATACAGAACTGCGTCATGTGTGATTTTCACAGACTCACACAACCACACATGAAGAAAAAGAAAGAAAGAAAGAAAAACACTAGTCTGGATGGTTAAGCAAACATCACACAACCTCACACTGAAGTACAGGCAGGTAATGAGAATGGGTAAAATATCAAAACACATTTCAAGCCCCCCACCCCCAAAACAAAACCTAAAGATTAAAAGAAAGAAAAAAAAAAAAAGAAAAAACTCACTTGCACTCGTCCCCTAGATACTGATAGATCAATTTAAACATCTCAATGTACTGTAAAGTTTCCTCGTGATCAAATGAGATCAGAAAATATTAGAACATAAACAAAATATCATTAGGGGAGAATCACAAGGATATTAACAATGGAAAAACAGTCAGAGAGCCCATTTATATAAATAGCAAATACAAGAACGGAGGTGTGTGTGTGTTTTGTTCTGTATCAGTATGCTTCTAATAACGGTGGGTGTCGATTTTGAGTGTCAGCCAATAAAAATCACCTTAAAAGACAGGGCTAAGAAAGGAAGTCTGTCTCATGCATTTCCTTCTATTTGCAGGTGTTAAAATATTACAAAAAAAAAAAAAAAAACAGAAAAGCAGGAATGGGACATTTTTAATGGCTAATAGGAGGGGGTGTTTAATTCTGATTTTCCGAACAGTGCAGAAAAGAGTGTGTGAGGGGGTTTCTGAAGAAACTTTCATGCCTAAACGAACGTAACATGATAATAGGGCATGACACTAAAAAGAAGAAACAAACAAAAAAAAAAAACTCCCATGATTATAATCATACAATGTGTAATAAATTCAAATATGTACTACACCTTTCATGGGGTGGTTGTATATTTGGACAGACCCAAATCACGTTCTATCCTACCTATGACTTGTGCAGCTTTAGAAGAAATCAGAGACGTTAACTGTATAAAGGCATTTTCTTGGTTTATACTTTTTAAAGATATATACTTGTGTGATAAACGATGAATAATATACCTCTACTATTCTTTAAATAAATCCATAATCACTCTGCTACATCTGAAAAACTATGATCGTGGCCCTGACAGAGTAATCAGGAGAAAAATGGTGCTTCCTAATGATGGTGTTGGTGATGATCTAGATTTACTTTGACTAGCCTTGGACAGAAACCGTGAGGACCGTTGTATGGAAGTCTTGAAAATACTGACAAAGTGTACACCTTTTGGCCCGTGGGTATGTGGGGTGGTATGCGTGATTGGGGGGGGGGAGGGGGAAGTGCTGCCCGAAAGTGAACTGTACATACAATGATAACTTTTATTCATTTATTTTTTTTACACTTAACTGAGTGATGTTACAGTACATAAGTTATTTACAACTGTGCAGTAATGTGTGGCAAAATAAATTATCTAGAAGGCAGCGAGAATACATTGGTTAATGATTATAAAACTGTACATCATTTACGGAATACTTCTTTTTTTTTTTCAGTTTTGTATTTTTTTTTCCATTAAACTAATGTTGGCTCTGTAGTGTTTCAAGTCACTTCCTCAGAAAGGGAACAATGAAATGCCCGAGTAAAGAAAGACAAACCAAAAACAAACATTAAAAAAAGAAAAAACTATAATCTTGTAAGTCCTCGTCTCGTGATTTGTGACAGCAATATTTGCTCGTACATTATTAGTCTTTTTTCCTTATGCATTTGTTTGAAACCGGGCACGTCAGACCTGGTTTAGGGACCATCCAACAACTGTGCATCTGGGACCAAATGCACTGCTGTCGCCTTATGAGGGCACTGTAGGTCTCATGCCCTCAAACTGAACGCAGTCTCTCCTCTGGGCTCTGGCACCGAGCTGCTGCCCCCTGCATGCAGCTTCCTGCCCTGAATGTGGGGCTGCACGGGGTGCTGTACAGCAGGAAAGCCACTCTCTCCACTGCTGTAGCCATTGTAGACTCGGGTTCAAACAAGGAGAAGGTGTGTTCGCACTCCTGTCACACTCTTTTGTGTCTCTGTTGTGCCTGCACATTGAGGTGTTGGCCATGTTCGGAGTTCTGTGTCCACCACTGTGCCTTCTGTCCCCTTGTTCTGGAGCACATAGGTGGACGAACCTGTCTCAAGCTCCTTGTTTGTTGTAACTTAGCATGGGCTTGGACAGAGAAAAATTCGGTCCCGTATGTTCACCCAAATAACCCAAGATAGGAGGGACAGGGTTTAAAGCAGATTAGCTTTTTTTCAATCCCAAACAAAACCATAAAAACTTGAGGATAAAAGTGCAAGTTGTGTTTTTCCTCCCGTTAAAAAGACGGCTCCTCCCCGGGCAGAAAAGGATGAGTTTTATGTCATTTACCTTTTTTCTATATAATATATATTTTCTCTCCTCAAAGAAATCTCCTCAAACTGGCTAGCCCTTACCGAACTTTGTTTGATGTCTCTTTGATAGATGATTATATTAGACCGAACTCTCCAAGTCTGAATGTGTGTTGGTGTCATGCAGGCAACAGTACAAAGTCGTCGTTGACGTCGACCATTGGCACATAAAAGGAGGGGACCTCGTTCACACACAGAGATTTGTGTCCAGCAGGGTCCAGCTCCTGTACCTTGAGTTGCCACTCCATCCTTTGCACTGCATTCAGAGCAGCGGCCTCATGCTGCTGCCGCATTAGCAAACACGTCTGTCAGAAAAGAAGATCACATATAATTAGACTTCGGAACTTATTTTCAATGCTTGCACATGGCAGGTTTGAGCAGTGCACGAGCAAACTCCTCACCTTCATACGGTCGTACTTATCATCGACATCTTGAATCCAGGAGATAAACTGCCTAGCATTAAAGCGATCTCTCACCGACTTGTTTTCATCCCCCTGAAGAGCAAGATTTGTTACAAATTAAATTTACAGTTTCTGTTAGGACTGGGCGATATGGCTTAAAATCCAAACCTCAATTTCGATTATTCAATTTTCAATGTAATTCTTTATTTACTTATTTTTTTTGCCCCTCATAGTTCATTAGGTTATTAATTGTTCTGTAAATGCAGCATGCCAATTACCTGATGTATGAGAAACTTTTATTTTTGCATAATTTTTACAAAAGCGTGAGTTTATGGCATGTCAGACTGCCATGAATATGAACAACGTGCTGTTCACACACAGTAGTATATCTTTAATGGGAAAGTATTAATAGGATTAAAAAACTAAATAACAGACATGGGGAAATTACGTTTGTTGCAGGTTATTAATGTTGCTTTCTTTTTGAATAATCACCCAAGTCTTTGATGTTTTAACAAAAGCAGTATAAATGAGGACTCACCTGGCTTTCTGATGGCATGTTGTAGACTTCTGAATCCAGCAGCATTGTGCACGCACTAAAAGGAACAGCCTGATTTGCGATCGTTCTTGCTGCTCTACAATGAACACGTAGCACTTCCTGCTCACAAGATACGATCAGCTTCTCCTGTAAGGGGACATAAAATCATAGTTAGACTGGACATTCGACTGATCCAGTGATGCCCTGTGAGCGTTCATCTAATCCAGGGACAAAGCTGGTCTTTTGAAGTGATCAAGGTCTGGTAGTCACGGTGAGAACATCAGAAGAAAATTAGATGAAATGGGGAGACCGATCATACTGAAATATACTTGTTTAGTTAGAAGTGTGCATTTCAGATAAGTTGCTGTTCTATTACACAAAGCTTTTGATGATTCATCAAAGGATTTGTGCAGTGTGATCATTGCATCCTAATGGGGTGACTTCTGAAATGAGCTCTGGGATGCATAGAGGGGAGAAAACAAAAAGAGAATGGAGAAAGTCTAAAGGCAAAACGTAAAAGTTTACCCTCTCAATGCTGTGCTGTAGTCTCAGTTTTCCTCTAACGGCTTCTTGCTGTCTGAACAACTCCTTCAGGGGCTCTGACAAAGATGGTGGTGGAGCGATCTAGAATAACAGGGAAATATGCCACAAGTTGTTATTCAGGAAATTCTCTGAATTTAACTTTTGTGTAGCTGAGCATGCCTACAGCTCAAAAATACGATGTCCTAAGTATGGTCCAAAATCTTGCTCCATATAATACAAAAAACATTAAATGAGTTTTTATTACTAAATTGGTTAGCACAGTGTTAAAGAGTCTTTATACAAAGAGTGTCTTACCACAGGAATATGAAGCTTGCTCAGAGGTTTGCCATCAAGCAGATAGGAGCCTGTGTATGTCACATAATCTGCATAACACTGGGGGGCTTGAGGGGTTATGTAACACAAGATCTTCCTCTTCTCTTCAATTTTCTTGCGGATCTGAAGGTATTCAAAATAGGGGTTGGAACGGTCACTGTGGTATGGCTCTATTTCATCCAATTTGATGGCGTTCACAATGACTGCTAGAGTTTGTTGGATCATCTCCCGAGTCTGCTTCATTGCTGTGTTCACCAACTGAACCTGCACCTGCTGCTGACCTGATTTTGGAAACTTTCTCTTGCGTGGATGTTGGGACTGGTTGTCATCATCCTCAATGGGCCTGCCTTTTGTTTTGGTGATTAACGCAGGTGCAGAAGGTGTGGATGTTTGAACATTGCTTGAGCTGATGGTCTCTTTCTCTTTTTCTACTGTGACACAAGAGGTGGTAACACTTGTGGTAATTGGTGATGAGGATACTGAATGAGTGATGCTTGATGAGCTTAATGCAGCACTCTGCTTGTTTTGATTGGCCAGCATCTGAGCCTTTTTCCGGGTAATTCTCTGAGGTATTTCCTCAATTTGCTTGGGTGTCTCAGACACCGGTATAGTCACTGACAACTTGGCGGTCGTCTCAAGAGTCTCTGATACTTGGGTGCTGGTAGACATTGATACAGCTGGAATATGAACAGTAGGATGAGGGCTACATGAAGGGCCCAGAGCTACCACAGGATTTTGTCCTAATAAATGTGGTTTTGTGGTGACTGGTAGTTCCAAATATTGTACCATTACAGATGGCATCATAGAATCTGGGGTTATTTCTTTTTGCCTGTATTCATGGTCCTTTTCATCACTAGGTAACAAGTTGTCATTGTTTATATCCATGCTTTCAAATGCACCCCTTTCCTCTGGGATTGTTTCTTTTATGGGAAGAACATCTGGGATGTTCTGAGGCTCTGGCTCCAACTCGCATTGAGGTCTATAGTCATCCTCACTTATTGGAGGAACCAAATCCTGACTAGATTCGTCATGAGGCACAACTGTAGGAGAACAAGGAGCTTTAGACAAACTTGACAGGTCAACATTGATCATTTCAACATTTTCACTTGTCTCAATAACTGGGGGTCTCGTCTGAGTAGGTGAATGCTTATTCTCTGCAATTTCTGGGGCTGTTATATCAGAGTCCTGCATCTCCTTCTCTTGAAAAGGAAGTTCTGGTATAGAGAAGGGACCCATGTCATCCATTTCATCAGCTGTACCAGAAAATGGATCTACCCATGAAACAACAGGATCTTGGCTGACTGGTGGGGCACCGGGCATGCTGATCTCTGCAGGATAGGTGGGAGACTCTTGTCTATTGTCTTTAATCATACATGGCAACTCTAGATCCATCTGATTTTCCTCAGGAGTTGGTTTACAATCAGTAAAGAAAGTTTCTAGCTGAGGTGATTCAGTCTCCAGTGTCTCTGTTAAAGGTCTTCCTGGTGATGGAATGTCTTCCACTGTGTCTTTGGGGTCGTCATAATGAGAGTCAGGAATTTGTGATGGACAGTATGCTCTGCAGTAAGCAGAGTGAGGTGGTGTCACAGGCATTACATTTGGGATATGCTGCATATCGCAATCAGAATGCGAATATGGACTGCTAATTTTTGAAACTGCTGCCTCGACCTCTCTGTAACTCTCATGAGGTGACTTCATGAGCACTTCTGAATTCCAGCCTAAGGACTGATCGCATGAGTTTTCCATGTAGTTGTCTTGTGGATGGGCTGGTGTTATGGGAAGCACATCAGGATCTCTTCTATCTGGACATTCAAGCCAAGCCTTTTTGTCAGATTCTTCGATCCCGAGTAAGTAAGTGGGATTGTTTCTTGCCTGCATGCTCTCGTCTGCAGCATGGTGGCTTTCTGTGGGGTCCTCAACAAAATCATCATCTTCTTCTTCCTCCTCCTCCTCTTCTTCCTCCTCATCTTCCTGCTCTTCAACAACAGGAGCCAGGTAGTCACTCACACTGACAGGGTGAGCTGGCATTAGACCAGGTCCACTCTGGTGTGGCTCTGAGAGATCATCTATATCCATGGGGGGCAGAGCTGCAGGGGCTGGAGTTGGAGGAGCAGCTATATCCAGACAAGGCTCCTGGGGGTCAGGTCTATGGACTGGAGTCGAGGGCTTTATGAGATAGTTGTTATACACACACCCTGAATGTTCATTACCATCACTGATGGAATTTACAGCAGACATTTCATCTTGTACTCTTTCATGTTGCAATAGGTCAGGCCTAGGAGACATGTCAGCAGTGGGTGAAAAACAAGAAGAAAGGCAATTAAGTCTGTCTGCTGCCATCTTGTCCTCAGAAAGTTGTGAGGCAGAAGACTCAAATTCTGTGCCTTCTGGTACGTGTTGTCGTAATAACTTGTCTGCCTCTGCTTTGAACTCAATATCAAGTGGTCTTCTGACTTCAGAGGTGACAGAGCGACTTAACTGCATGTTCTTTGCTGGTGTTATACACGTTCCCTCCTGGAAAGTATTTGACGAGTTAGAATATCTATCAAAGAAGGAGGGGGAACAAGCATTCATGGACATTGTGGTGGCTGAGGAATTCTGACACTCAAGACCATCGAAAATGATATCTGAGTAGTCCTCTGCACTGCAGGATGGCGTGCGTGGAGTTTGCATTACCTCCTCATAGCTTGGACATGAGATCACAGATGTTGGGGTAGGGACACCTGTCGGTCTGTTCTGGTCAGGTCGTGGAGATGCAGGAAGACTTTCCTTCATTTGGTGACCAGCAAGCCAGTCTTTTGAGTTCTGACTGTCAATAGGTTGTGGCTTCCTATCAGGCGACATAATTTGGGTTGGAAGGCCAATCTCCTTAATCTTCTTCTCTTTCAAAGCAGTATCCACTGAACCAGATTTTTTGGAGAGTTCACTGCGATTTTTCTTTAGTTCTTCATTTGACTTAGTTTTGTCTTTGAGTTTTGGGTCGCCTGATCGATGCCTCAATTTTTCCATCTGTTTCATTCTCTCTTTGTGTCTCTTATGACGTTCTTCAATCTCCTGATCTTTTAGGCTAAGCATTTTGCCAAAACTTGTTAGTCTGAAATCGCCATCAACCAAAAGCTTTTCACGAGGGCGGTTGTCCTTTCTAATTGTCTCTTTTGACTGGCTGAATTTGTCATTCTCATCTTTGACTTTTGTCTTGCTGTCTGTTCTGTCTTTATCAACTATATCTTTATTCCTGTCCTTATTTTTACAATCAAATTTAGAACAGTCTTCTTTTGATTTCTCTTTAAGACTTGATATTTGAGTGTTTTCCTTCAGTCCAGATTTTTGTTCTTCTTTTGAGTGTCTGAAGGACCCAAATCCATCCGAATATTTATGTTTCTCATCTTTCACCTTTTCTTTGTGTTTCTCTTTCTTCTTTTTGTCTTTTATTTTATCACTGTTCATGACACTATTTGTCTTGTCTTTTTTGGACATCTCCTTTTCAAACTCTAGAGTCTTTTCCAGGTCATCTTCGCCATCAACTTTAGAGCCATATGGAAAAGTGTAAGGATCAGCCTCTAAAGGCATGGGCTCTTTGTCAAAGGGCAAGCTTTCTCTGCGACCATAAGTTTCTCTTATCTCCTCTGACTTGTCTTTTTTCTCGCCTTTTTCTTTCTTGACTTTCTCCTTTTCTTTTTCATGACTCTTTTTGGATGATGAGGACGAGGAATGTCTATTTCTCTCTTTCTCTTTGAACCTGTCCTGTGGATTAGTGATGGACAGTGACTCTCTTCTCTCCTCCGACATGTCAGGTATGCTGATGTTGGAGGAATCATAGAAGTTGCTTAGCACAGGCTCATGACCTCTGTCTGTGAAACTGTCTGATGAAATTTCACTATTTCTATCATTGGAATCATCTTTATAATCATTCATCGCCTCTTCCTCAAGCTTCTCCAATAAAGATTTCTCATTTTCACCACTCCCCTTTGAAAGTTTCCGGTCTTTTAAGTGCTCTGTCTTGTCTTTGTATTTGTTTTTGCTCTTTTCGTCACTGACATCCCTCTTGTCAAGAAGTTTCAGCTTGCTTTTCTTCTCCTGATTTGAATCCACAGAAGATCTATCCTTACGTTCCTTGTGTTTTGTTTCAGTTGAATCTTTGTCCTTTTTATCTTTGTGTTTTTCCATGGAGGCTTTTCTTTCTTTTCCAGCATCAAATGCGGCCTTCTCTTTTTTCTTATCTTTATGTTCCTTGTCCTTTTGTTTTTCTATGGAATGTGTTTTCCCCTCAGAGTATTTTTTATGTTTATCTGATTGGAAATTATCCATTTCGTCTATGTCAGGTGTGGAATCTTTCCTGTGAGAATCTGACAGTCCGAGAGAATCACTTAATTTTGCAACACCCCCATTATAATTGTCATCTTCATCTTCACTCTCATCTGTAAAAATATCTGCGATTGTATACCATGTCTTCTCTTTCTTCTCAGGTTTTCTCTCCTCTTTCTTAAACTCCAGGAAATCTTTTTCTTTGTCAGCATGTTTGTCCTGGGATGCCTTTTCTTTTTTGTCTTTAATCTGTTCAGATGACATCTTCCTTTCTTTGTCCTTGCTATGAGAATCTTTATGCTTTTCTTTCACCCCATCCCGCTTGTCTTTGGAGGCCCGTTCTAGATCTTTCTCTTTTAGTGATCGATCAATGGAGTTTTTCTCAGGTTTCTCTTTTTCCTGGTCCAAATTTCTGTCCTTGGGCTTGTCCTTGTGTTTTTCTCCTTTGGACTTCTCCTTCTTTTCCACACCATCAATTTTCTTCTCCCTTTCCTTACCAGAGTGGTTCCTCTCCCTAGGGTCAGACTTACAAGTGGTTTCACTCTCTGGTTTGTCTTTAAAGAAGGCCTCACTCCCATAATCATCTCTCAGAGATTCTTGTTTTATTTTGGAGTCTTTCCTTTCTTTAGTAAACTCATAAGAATCCTTTCTGTCCCTGCTGCAATCCACAGAATCTTTATCCTTCTTTTCTTTGACACTTTCGGCTGATTCTTTTCGTTTCTTCTCCTTTTCCACCGTCTGACCAGAATTGAACTTTTGCTTGTCTGTCCAGTCTTTTTTGTTCTCAGTTTTCTTGTCAGATGTGTCCTTGTCTTTCTTCTTTGATGCAGTTTCCTTTTCAGGACGCTTGTCCGCATGATCTGGCTTTTTATCTTTGAATTTATTTTCCTTTCTTCTGTCCCGGCTTTCCTCCTTTACTGTTTCTACAATTAACTTGACAGCATTATTTGCTTTGTATTCTTTAACAGGGGCATCCCAGCTATCATCTCCATACAGTGAACTGTCAGAAGACATATCTGACTGCCACCGATCATGAGGGTCATCTGATGCACTCAACTTGGTGTCTTCAAGTAAGTGATTTTTTAAGTCGAAGTCGTCATAGTCAGGTTCCTCCTTGATGTTTTTATCCCTCTTAGACTTTTCCTTCTCTTCTTTTACGCTTTTCTCCGATTTGAAATGTTTTTCTTCTTTTTGCTCATTCTTTTTGTCAGTTTTAAGAGATTTATCTTTTGACTTTTTCTTTTTATCATCTTTATGCGCTTTTAACTTCTCCTCCTTTGCCTTGTCTTTGTCTTTTATGCTTCTCTCCTTTTCGGTCTTCAAAGGTTTGTCCCGCTCTTCTTTGCTCACCTTTTCCTTGTTTGACTCCTTTGTCTTTTTTGACTTCTCCTCTTTGACCACCCTTTGAGTTTCTTTACCTGGCCAGTCCTTGTCTTCAGATTTACCCTTAGACAGTCGGTCTTCCTTCTTGAGATGATCTTTCTCATGTTTGGAGAGTTTGACCCTGTTTTCTGAAGGCGACTCTGTCTCAACAATGAGCGACTTCTGCCGTGTATCGTCAAAGTCAAAAGAGAAGCTCTTGACAAATTTTTCATTCATGTCTTGACTCAGCACCACACTTGGAGCCTTATCTTTTTCCTTACTTTTGTGTTTGTGTTTTACTTTGTGTTTCTTTAACACTTTCCCATCTTTGTCCGCTTTAGAAATGGCTCCCTCAGTGTTCTTGTAAAGCTCAGAGTTCTTTTTGTCTACCGCATTGACATGCGAGTTGTTTTTCTTTCTGTTATCTTGCACTTTCTTTTTTACCTGTTTCACAGACTCAACACTGGAGTCTGCAGATGAGTAGTCTGACTCACTGGAGAGCCGTGTTCTGACCGAGTCTGAAAGGGAGCTGACATCAGACAATGTCGGAGAGGACACTGTTTTCCAGCCATCTGTCCTCCACTGCTTTGGGTGCTGCTCTGCCAAAGACTGTGTGTGTTTCTGTGAGTTCAAACTCCCATGCGAGGAGGAAGACGTGACTGACAAAGAGGTAAAGACAGAGGGGTCTTTAAGGCTCAATGTAGAAGAGTCCTTTACACAATTTGCATTCTGAATGGACCCTTTATCGTCTTCACTCTCTAGGTCTCCAATCTCAGAGTCTGAGGTGCAGAACTTGTTCACTTTATTAAAGCGCACCTCCTTGTTAACATTATTTTTTGTCTCCTTCTTCCTTTTCTTCTTGACTTTACTTTTCTCTTTCTGCTGCTTAGAACTCAGTGACGTTGAGTCTCGGCTCTTGATGTTAGTCTGAGGTGCAGGTTGCCTTGGTGTGGTCGTGGGTGTGAAACACAATGTTCTGTCATCTTCGTCCGAGCTGTTGCTGTCTGACAGGATCCTGCGCACAGCCTTCTTTGGTGTTAGCGAGTTGCTTTTGGAATAGGTTTTGACCTCCATCTTGGGTATGGAGATTAAGTTGTTTGTTTTGCTGACGGGGTCCTTGCGGAACTCTTTCTTGAGCAGATGCTTGTCATCCACAGGTGGGACACGCTCCTCCTCATCATCCTCGTCAAACTCGTACTCATCCTTGACTGGAGTGGTGGTGGATTTGGGTGGGTCCATGCCCTTCCCTTTTAATTTTAAGCCCTTCTCAAACTCTGAGTCCGTATTATTGCCATCGACAGAGCTGGATGGGGCAAATGATGGGGAATCTTCCTCTTCAGAAGAATCTGCTGAAAAGCACAAGAACTCATAATAGTAACATTTCCTGTTAAGCACTATCTGGAATACATGCACACAGATACACTTCATGATACATACCTGAGGAACTCTCCTCACTGGAGGAGTAGGTGATTTTCCCCAACAACAAATTAAGCATTGTTTGTGAATTTGCCACTTTTAACGGAGTCTCTCCTCTTCTGTTGCTTTGACAAGGATCCCCTCCATATCGTAACAGCAGCTTCACAACCTACAAAACCAGAATATAGGTGTGACATAGTCAATAAAAAAAAGGTCCTAAAAATGTGTTATCTTGTGTAAAAAATCTTAACGTATCTTTTCTGAGTCACTTACTTTGAGATGGCCATTGTTAGATGCATCATGCAGAGGCGTGTCATCATCCAGGCCCTTGGTGTTAACCTCAGCCCCGGCTGCCAGCAGCTGTTTGGCCACATCATAATACCCTCTGTTACAAGCCTCATGTAGTGCGGTCCAGCCTAAAATAAAAAGCATTCCTACATTGCTGGAAGAATTTCATGTGCATTTCAAACAGTTCCAGATTGTAATAATCTATATTACATATCCTATTCGATATCAACAACACACATCAACATGAAAAGGTGGAAGAAAAGCAACTATCTGAAAGCTGCACTTACCTGCAAAGTCTTTTACATTCACGTCAGCCCCCTCATTGATGAGCTCCTTTATGCGGCGTGCCTCTCCACGAATGGCTGCCCGGTGCAACCTTGTCTCACCCCTCTCGTTCCTCTTGTTAACTTTGTCTTTGGTTTTTGAGGCAGAGTTTGGCGTTCCCTTCTGACCCAGACTTGACTGTGACTGGTGCTTTGGTGTTGTGTCTGAACACAAATATCAGTTATTAAAATTTAAATTACTTACAAAAAACAGATCTTAATTAAGGGGCAGGGTCCACTAGAGGTCCTCAGCAGAGTTCCAAATGGCCCACATGATCATTTTAAATAGTTATACATTAAACAATGGATTAAATAAAACAGAGAGAGTGAAAACAATAGCTTTGAGTACATTGTTGGATTGAGATTTGTCACAGCACTTGTTGCTGTTTTTGTTGGTTTTATTGTCTTCAATTGTAAGTAGTGTAGGGAAATAAAAATGTAACAGAGGAAAAGGAATGCCAAGGACCAAGATTTAAGACTCAAGTTATATATTTTATGAGATGCTTGCAAGATGCTTGTTCTAACATGGTTCTTATTTTCATTTGTCCAACTGGTTAAAAAATACGGATCCTAAAAATTCTTTAAACTCCAGGAAGTAGTTTCCTTAAATCAACAAGTAGTTCTGTTATCATTACAGTTGTAGAGGAAAAGTATTAACCTGCATTTAGGGCCTCGGAGGAAAAAAAAAAACTTGTGAATCAATGACAATTTAAAACAGAGTAAAAGCAAGTAAGCTAGTTTTGTTTTGTACAACCTCTAGATGGCAGTCTTACACAAACATTGTAAGTTCAAATTGCATCTTCTTCCTGTTTCAGATGTTTGACTGAATTATGCAATTTTAACAGATTTTCACTATTTGAATTTAATCGATATTGTCATCAATGAATTTTGACTACATAAAATCAACCAAGTATTATTTTAGCAAATAAGGAAAATGTATTAGCAACAACAGGAAAATCATTACATGATACTTAAATACAGAACAAGCTAAAGAGTGTGCACAAAAATAGCTGGCATGCAAAAGAGCTCTGCAGGGGTGGGGTTCTTGGCATCTCCAGTATCCTTTTGTTTTGGAAAAATAAATCTGATTAACTATTTGAAGAAAAGCTAAATTTGACTTATCGAATAGAGACATGCTTACCAGAGATAAAAAAAAGAAAGCATTTAATATAATTGGTCTAGCTTAGGAAAACTGGCAATAGCCATTAGAAATGAATGTGAAGCAATTCACAAGCTGCAATGTTAGATTGCGATACCACATGAGCAAATTCAATCAAATATGAATCGGAACAATTTATATTGGAACAGTACATCCCTTGTTGCAATATCAACAGTCCTAGAGGGCTGATGAACAACAGTGGATTAAGATTGCAGAGGTTCATTTCGCTGAAGTAATGGAAATTGATGAGGGTTATCTTGTTTAATTGAATTCTAATTAAGTGCTGTGGTGTGTGTTTAAATGATGCATAGCGTAAGAGTGCAGCGGGGACAGTGGAAGCTACTGAAGCCGCTGGGCCCCCTCCCACTTGTGGCCCCCCGAGACGTGGCGCCCATGACAAACACGCACCTGGACTGTTTACGGACTCCTCCGCCGTCATCTGCATGAGAAGAGCCACCTGCTGCCGCTCTGAGAGTGGGTACCCGGCCCGGATCCCTGGCATGCCCATCCCAAACGGCAGGCCTGACTTCCTGGTGTTAGTGGGCTCTTTTTTAATGCGCTTCCGCTCTGGACCTTGCTTTTCTGTTGAGAATAAAACGGGCAGGTCATTCGCAAACCAGCCTCATAAATGCTTGTAAACAGACAAACTACTCTTTACTTAGTTTTGTGACCTTGCATGTACGCTAGCTCAAGTTAATATGCAATTAAGTGCATTCCCATTTATGCCATCCTTAGTAGCCTGAAGGTCAAGTGAAACCTTTGGTGCATTCCCAGCTGCTTGGCCCATGTGAAAGCCTTCTGGTGGCAGCAGCCATAGTTTGATATTAGCCAAAAGCCTTATGGGGAGGGAGGGGCCCTCCACTGCCAGTCTAGTGTGTGTGTGTGTGTGTGTGTGTGTGTGTGTGTGTGTGTGTGTGTGCGTGCGTGCGTTTCTTTAAGGCTATGACTTGGCAGCCTGTCACCGATTACAAAATGGCCGGTGTTCACATTTCAATGTGGCGGAGACAAGGTCACCGCTGCATTTGGACAAAAGCAGCTGCTCTTCACAGAAATGCCCATCAATTATTCTCAGTATGTCAGTGTCAACATATCTGCTCCACAATGCAGATGTCCTATTCATTGCACAAGTCTCACCCCTGCTATCGACTTACAGTAGAATAGCCATCTTAGTGTTTGCCAGTTTCCAATATGACCCCCAAGCCTCTAACTATGCAAACATGCCTAAATGTCACACAAACATTCCTGCGCACTTAGCGCCAATAAAAACCCAATGAGGTACAGCAATCCTGTCATCTTGATTTCTCCTATTGTCTAATCTATAGGAGATCTACTAGCTGGCTTGCTGTTCTCAACGTTGTGATTTGCTCAAGGCCACAAGCATAATTTATAGGGAGAGGAAGCCAGACAAATGCTTCCAGTAACAAGATTTTTCCAGGAATTATTCTTCACGGTTGGGGCTGATGAATATTTGCTAACACCTGTAAACACTTACATGTAATGCACCCCAACCTTTTGAACACACACGCTCTTGCCATTTAGTTGCATTCCTGTGATCCAAATCTTGAAGAGCACGAGCAGCAGAAGCAGCAGTTTAAACATGTTTATAACGGCTGGATGAAGGGAACAGAAAAACGCAGAGCTTGTACTTTTGCCTTCTAAAATAGAATGTAATTACTATGGTACAGTAATATAAAAGTCCTCAGGATCAAGCTTTCCATCCTCATTTATTGTATTAAAAGTAAAGTGAACTTGTGGCAGCAGAATGTTTTTCATTTTGCATATATTAATGCTTATTCTTCAATTATCTAGTAACTTGAAACAAAACAGTTATATTCATGAATAAGCTTAGCATTATTACTAAAAAGCCTCATGTTGTATAGAAAATACAAAACAATAATCCATTATAAATAAAAGCAGATCAAATAGTCAATACATATATGAACAGCTGAATTCTACACAAATCATTGCACCCCTCCCCCAAAAGAACCCTACAGCTCAAATACTACAGTAAATGAACAAGTACTGCAACAAGTTTCAAAAATGACATAGTACTTTAATCGTTCCCACAGAACAAAAAAACAGACCCAATTAATAAATGTAAACAATGACATCCCATTTCCTCATAACACCCGATCTAAAATGCAAGGCAGTGTAGCAGCAACATGACAAAAATTCTTTTTAACCCACAAAGCAGTCTACAAAGCATCCTTTGTTGTTAAGAGGGATCAAATTTAGTTGCACTGGACACAAACACTATGAGCAACCCAATTAATACATTTGCAAAATACCAAAGCACATTTTAAATATACTGAATTAGAAGATTACAAGCTTCAATAGCACTCATGTCACATGTACAAACATTTAGTACATGTTTAGAAAATCTAATTGAAAAAAAAAAAAGGTTTTTTGCCCATTTTACAAAGGTTTTTTAGTCATGCATGTAACCTGAATGTCAATTAAAACACTATTTAAGTGCATCTGGGCATTCTACAATTATGTTGTAGAATGGACAGCGTTGTGGAACCGGAACTTCAGAACAAAGTTTTTTTAAATCAAGAAATTTCATATATAATTATTAGAAGTTAAACAAAATACTTAAATTGGTCAAAGGAAGGGCGGCACAGTGGCTCACTGCTTAGGAATAAACTAAATTGGCCGTATTGTATGTGTGTGAATGAGTGTGCATGGATGTTTCCCAGTACTGGGTTGCAGCTGGAAGAGCATCCGATGTGTAAAACATATGCTGGATAAATTGGCGGTTCATTCCGCTGTGGCGACCCCTGATGAATAAAGGGACTAAACCAAGGTAAATGAATAAATGAATGAATGGTCAAAGGAACAGCATCACAAAAGTGTTTGCTATTATATCATAATTGGTTATAACAGGATTGTGGGTTGCTAAAGTTCTGCTCTCACGGCAGTCGAGGGTGCCTCAACATCATTGGTGAACAATGTGAAGGGAACATTTTTAATCTTCTGTATTAACATTACATAACACTGCAAAGATTTACTGAGCAGTTTCCGAGATGAGGCAGATCCACTGAAAGTATAAATCAACAAAAAAATCATTTTAGAATTTAAATGTTGCTAATATTGCTATAGCTTTAACCTACTTTAATTATTGCTGAAAAACACATTATAGTTGCCTCCTTCCTGTAATGAAGGTGGTAAAACTTGTTTTTCGTAAACAACCCAAACCAGAAAAGCTGGCTAGGTGTGCGGTTTGTAACATAAGAGTGGAAGAAAGAACAACTGAAAAATTACCACAGACATTTTCAGAATGAGCTCATATATTCAGCTCAGATTATGGGGAATGAGAGCAAAGGCCAGTATCCAGCAGGTTATTCTCATTAGTTCCTTCTTTTGACTCCAAATATACAACAGCAATATTGTTTGTAGCGTAGCATTTCTTGGTATAATGTCTGAGTGAGCGGCTTACTGTGTGTCCTCTGAGACTGAGAGCTGAATCTAGGTCAGGGACTCAGGGTTACAGGGACGACTGCCCAACAGACAAGAGAAATTTCCAATGCTAAATTTGTAAAAGCGAAACAAACACGTTGGATTGTAGTTGCTAAGGTGTGCTGGGTGGTTTATTACCAGTCAAAAAAAGACCAACAAAGTAGAAAAGTGAAAGTAAAATGACAACTTTATACTCAGTGTCACATGACTTGAGGAATGAAATGGTGTGTGTCAAGTGTGTATTCACTGAATTCTAAAACTTACGGCAAAAAAGGTTTCAGCTACAATAGTACTATTAATTATAGCAGTATTAAGAACAATGCTCGATTTAGTAAGAATTGCTGATGACATGACACCAAAACTGACAGAATCTCTGCAAGCTGCCCAAAGAAAACAGGAAATGAAGGCAGAAGAGACAGGAAGTGCCCGCAGGATGTTGTGTCAATTCTTTATGCACAGCAGATGAAAGGACAGTATGGGGGATGGGGGTTAAAATCAGTGGTGGGGGGGATTGGTTTCATAAGTCACATGACGAAGATAGTCTTCCACAAAAAGCGGTTTGCTCAGAGAACATATGGTGTATCAGACTTCTCAAACACAGAGGCAGTGTGAACGCTTCACCTCTTCTGAACGCTGGGGGATGTGGTAATAAAACTCAGGCGTGCGCACAATTCAGGCACCACCAGATCTGATATAGTATATACGGTGAAATCACAATGGTGAATAATTCATACGAGCAGCGCATGACAGAAAACAAAATGCTACAAAAATAGCCCACCCTCCAGGAACTGGAGTAACGCTCCATGGCTTGGCCATATAAAGGGCAAAAAAAAAAAATCTACGGTCTGATCTGTTAGACAGCAGTGAATCTCTTCTCTCTGCCTACAGGAAGCAGACACGTTCTAAATGCGAATGTGTGCGCATGTTAGCCAGAGCCCAATTGCGTGTGCAAGTGTACCAGCACACATGCCTGCCAGCGTTAGGCAAGGCGTGGGCAGCAGTGGAGCAGCAAATATTACTGTCTCTTATCAGCCAACCCACTCCCTTCACCCTTATCCACAACATTCTCCCTCCTCTAAAGCTCACGTCCACCGTCTGCTGTAGCCCGCGAGCCTCAGAGATCTCAAATTGTGCGGCGCA
Source organism: Danio jaintianensis (assembly GCA_903798115.1). Classification (NCBI taxonomy): domain Eukaryota; kingdom Metazoa; phylum Chordata; class Actinopteri; order Cypriniformes; family Danionidae; genus Danio; species Danio jaintianensis. Next base: position 12,045,490 of record CAIGQV010019101.1, on the reverse strand, counting down.
TATCCCAAAAAAAAGCCACCTCGTAATCCGGACGCACTCTGTAATAACTTCTGGGAATGCGGTTTTATTTGCGTGCTTAAATGCGACGCCGCTAGTGAGGGCTCGTCAGAAGAGTGCCACTGCATTATATTTCCATGCCAAGTTCTGCCTCTAATACATAATGCAGCAAAGATGTCTGCGGCCTAAGAAAGCTCGGCAGAGGTAATGAGCAAACACATAAGATGGAGGCAGGAAGACGGCGAGATGGAGAGAAGGATCGGAGGAAGCATCCTGAGTGCTCTTGGGCCTTCTGGGTTGCTCCTTCACTAGAGCTAAGTAGCACAGACAATTGCACAGTCTCCCTGAATGCACAACCAACCCGAGAGCCCATGAGAGAGAGAGAGACGCAGAGAGGGAGATGTAAAAATATCAGCTATATAAATTATGGATTTCAAATGGAATCTTCCAGAAAATGGAGGGCAGGGAACACCATCGCTGACAGAAAGAAAGCTGGCTCCATTTTACCTCCATTTCTACACGGACAAACATAATATATTCGTGCCTCTATCTGCATCAGTGGTCAGGGCTCAACAAAAATGACTGTTTGGGTCAAAGCTCTGTAGAGTATATGATAAAAGGTATTTTAGTTTTCCAGCAGGGGTGAAATGATGCATCATAACATTGAGAAATCTAGAAATTAAAAAGCATCAACGTTGATTATATTATATGATTTGCGAAATTGAGCATACTTTATCCAAGAATCAGCTTACTGTATTTATAAAAATCTATTTCATCTTCATGTACTACATTGCATAATGACGCTTCATGGCCACAAAAACCACAGGTGAGCTGACGCACTTGAGCTGGTTTACCACATAGAGAAAAGACAAGCGGGCCAAATGAAGCCTGGGTTGTGAATAACAGGTAATAAAGTAGTAAATAATGTTCAGTGTAGTGTAGTGTTGTCGCGATACTGAAATTTCGGTACCAATCAAATGACCTTCACAGCCAATGCCAGTAATTTCTGTTGAGCACGTGAACACAACGGCCAATCTGTGGTGTTTAAATACAAACTATCATGACAACACTAATGGAGTGATTGTTACACTTCTTAAAACCTCAGTGCATCATCAAGAGCTGCGTGTATGAATTATGATTTGCATGCATACATTTTTTTGAATCTCAAAATTATGTCTCACTTTCACTGAATGACACTCCGCAAAATGAAAGTGCGCTTTTTTTTAATATAGCATATCATATCGAGATAATATTGTATCGTGAGCTCAGTATCGAGTTACATATCAAATCCTGACTTGAGTGTATCGTTACACCCCTACTTTTTACCAATTCTAGCAGTTTCCTCAAAGCAGTAGTTTTTATTTTCGACTTTATGAATCGAATATTGCTAAATCTAAAAATCTGAATCAGAATCGGTTTTATTGCCAAGTGTGCTTACACACACAAGGAATTTGTTTTGGTTACAGAAGCTTCCAGTGTACATAAAGTGACAAGTGACAACACAAAATAAATATGAGGGAAAAAATAAAAAATAAAATACGACAAACATTAAACAGAGATGCAGTTAGACAATAGAGCTCTGGATGATGAATTGTTGTACAGATTTGTTATAAATATACAAGTTTTACAAGTTATAAGGTGCTGTGTACAAATGCGTATGGAGAAGTATTGCATTGTATACTGTTATAAGGTGCTGTGAACAAATGCGTATGGAGAAGTATTGCATTGTATACTGTTTTAAGGTGCTGTGTACAAATGCGTATGAAAAAGTATTGCACATGTTTATTGCACAGTAGGGGAATAATTAACTGTTCACGAGGTAGATGGCCTGAGGAAAGAAACTTTTCCTGTGTCTGGCTGTTTTTGTGCTCGGTGCTCTGTAGCGCCGACCAGACGGTAACAGCTCAAACAGAAAGTGTGCTGGGTGTGAAGGGTCCAGAGTGATTTTGCA
>CAIGQV010019101.1:11957484-12043142 GCA_903798115.1 Danio jaintianensis | reverse complement strand
TACAGGGAGAAGAGCAGTGGGGAGAGAACACATCCCTGGGGGGCACCCCATATTTACAATATTGTAAATATATTACAATAATTTATATTGTAATATTACAATATAAAAGTTGAACAATGTATATCACTAGTGTTAACAATATAATATACAGTTGAAGGCAATATTTTTAGCACTCCTGTGAAATTTATACTTTCAAATATTATGCTAACAGCGTACTCACACTGTAGCAAGCCCAAATGCGATGGCGCACACTGTACATCACTTCAATATTGATAAAACGCAAAACAAATAACCAGCATGCAACTTACTTTTAAACAACTGTGTGGGCTCATACCACTTTGCAAATTTGATTTTATCAACCAAAAAGTTTGGGACTACTATGAATTATTTATTCATCGTTATTATTAATGTTTGTGTGTTTTTATTTAACATTTAAACTTGAACTTAATTTAAATGTGATAATTAATTAAGATAAATGAAAAAATATCAGCCACCGACACCCTTGCTTTCGGAAATCTCGGCATTACCCTTCAAAAAAAACCAAATCGATCAAATAACAATAATAAAAATAATAATAGTACTGCCAAAGAAATAAAAATAAATAAAAATATAACACACATATCAATTCCCCCATTTTATACGCTATGCTCATGCTATTCTTAAGTTTGCTTTCTTTTTATTTAACTAACTCCAGCTCAATGCAGCGTAACACCAAACAATCGTTGTCTTTATCTGCAACCTCCTCCTTTTATATACCCATATATGTATATGTAGAGTCGATGAGTTTCGAAGCAACTGTTAATGCTTCATAATTAAAAAGATTGCAGTAAACACAAAAATCATGTATCCAACTACTTTCAGCAGCAGCCAGAAGAGTGTTTGTTTGAACTCACTGCAGTAATGGAACAAAGATTTGAACTAGTCCTGTAATGAAAACCGTCCAACTGAGGAGGAGACCATGGAGAAAAACAGCTCAACTACATCAAAAAGTCTCAGTAAGGGTGCATGAGATGGAGAACAGCCAACAGTTGGATGGCTTCCATTAGGAACAGACAATGATGCAGCATAAAAACAGGCAACAAAAATCCAAGCTACCTCCAAAAAAAGATTACAGACACAAATGGATTATCTATCTTAATCTTACATAAAACTAAATTTCAGAACTCAATGAAATCAACTGGTTAATTAATAATATATGAAACGAATACTTTAAAATGGGTACTGGAAATGGACAGAGAAAGAGAGAGCAACAGAGACAGACCAGTGAAAGAATGGATGTGACCACACCCCCTATTAGCATTACAATGGGCACTTCAGGCATTGTCTGATGAGAGAGAAAATGGGCAAGATTTCACGCCTTGCAGCCACGTTGCAAGGGGGGTGGGCTCTGCCAACGGATTACTAAAAGGTTACAGAAAGGCTGCGTCTCAACTGCAAAAACAGCAGCCAGAAAACCACTCAAAATAACCTCAAACAAGCTAAAAGTCACAGTAGCACTAAAATGATCACACACACACACAAAATGCATTACTAATCACAATTAATCACAGGCCAATTCAAAACACTTTTAACAAAAGCTGTGGAGTTTGCCTCAAAAGCCCCACATTAGGTTAGAATTGGATTAAACAGGAAAACTAAAACGATCCTCACAAATAAATCAGAGCATGGTATCTCACCCTTCTCAGCATGTTATATCCAACAAATTTCCAGCTACTGGATTAACAGTTTCTCCTTCAGCACTTCTGTCATTTCAGCACACATTACTGAAGACAACAACAACAGCAGCCCAAACACAAACACTCACACACTTCCTGTTACCCAGAGTTCTGTGCTTTGAGAAAGCCCCGCCCACTTACCAAAGTCAGAATCTTTCTGATCTCCATTGGCTCCGACGGTGAAGGGCAGCTTCCTCTTAGGAGCCTTCTCTTTCATCTCTTTGACACCATCGCTGCGGTCCAATTTAGGAGTCTTGTTTGACGAGCCTTTGTCTTTATCCTGGGGGAACATGGGAAATAGTGTAAGTTTGGAAGGAAACAGCAAATGAGTCAGCAAAGAGGCAGGGCTGATAGAACTGCTCTGGGATGAATACTGCTCCCACAAATAACAAATGTAGACTATCTACATTCTATACAGTCCTCTGTACATCTTTAGTGAACATGTGCATATACAGTGCTCAGCATAACTGAGTACATCATATTTTGAAAATGAATATTTTTACCCATTTCTCAGTGAATATAGGTAATATATGTTGGGGCATTTGAACAACACATTTATTAAACAGATATATTTATTAAAATAATATTTTAGACACAGAACATCTTTAGAAATAGAAAAATACATTTAAATTCATGCAAAAATGACAAACTATTTCAACAAAATTATTATTATTATTTTTTTTTTTCTCTTGACTTTTGCACTTTTAAAAAATTTTTATTTGATATTTTCCCCTAGCATATACATTTTGCAATTTTTTGGGTTAGATTAGCTCCAGATTTGACTTTAGTGCTGACTAAACTGCAGCATATGCACAAATATAATATTGTAAAGCATCCTATTACAGATAGAATTGTGAGAGGTGTACTCATATATGCTGAGCACTGTATACCCTTTCCAATTTGTATATTTGCATTCACTATTTACTTTTATTTTTAAAATATATTTATTATCTGTTTTTTGTCCTGTCTCTGTAATTCTGTTGCACTGTAGAAGCTCTGTCACGAAAACAAATTCCTCGTATGTGTCAACATACCTGGCAATAAAGCTCTTTCTGATTCTGATTATAACTTTCAATTGTGCTCATAAATATACAAAAATCAGTTTTTTCCTTGTGTTTAAAACAAAATTCACATTTACACAACATTTTCAAAAGCTTCATGTTTACACACCTGCGAAAATGGGCAAAAATACTGTATTACATATGCCAGGCCAGTATTTGGTGATGTCACCTTGTTAGTAAACAGTAACTTTAAGGAAGCGATGACGTGCCATCGTTGGCACTGGTGTGTATGTAGAATTTGCTGTGTGTGTGTAATGCATCTCCGCTGTTGGTTGTAATGTGAAGTAAATGCACTTTGCTGATAAAGCATCAGCAAAACCTTGAGCAACAACAATGTGACCACATACTCCGCCACTGTTGTGTGTTTGTTGGCGCTTGCCTTTAACCTAAACCTCATACAGGAGAAAAAAACCAAAAAAAAAACAATAGCAGGTTTTCAAAAACTTTCACTTTGAAATCCGTTTTTAAATGTACAAGTTTTCAGTCCCAAAAAAACACTGTTGTCATAAAAACAAACATTTAAAATGCATAAAAAGTTTCCTGTTTTTGGCTGAAAATGTTGTCATGTAAACGGCTACAATAGATTTGATCTCTTAAGTGTTGAGGTGTGGGGTGTACATGTTTGTCTGCAAAAGATTTTCTTAATGAAGTTAAGCAAACACAAGGCAAGGCATCTGAAAGGAGGGTCAGAAACCATTCCAGACCCATCGACAACTGGAAGCCATCAGAAACCCCCACAATCTCAACAAGCCTCTTCAAAGCAACACACACCCGCTCCCGCCAACAGCCCACCATTAAAGACATTCAATATTCTGCTCAAAAACAGCAGGTTTTGCAAAAAATAAATAAGTAAATAAATAAACATCCTTCCACACTACAAACACACACATCAGCCATATTTAAAATCTGCAGATTTTTAGCCCATCATTGATTTATTTACTTGTGTAAATGTATATTTATTCCGTTTTTAAATTAATTTCAGCAATATTATTGACTAATATGATTGATTTGTTTACAAAGCAGTTTGTAAAGTAATATGATTTGGCTTTTAGTAGATATATTATATGAGAGACTTGCTTTGTTTAAATAAGTGGATGTAACTGGATTTGCATTGTAAACATTAAATAATAGTTAAAAAGGTATTCTTTTTTATTTCATATATTAAGTTTGTAGTTATGATACTCCCAAAATCATTCTGCATAAATCAGCAGAACTTTCTTTTTTTTTTTTTTTTTTTTTTACAAAATTCTGTGCAGAAATAGCAAAAAATGTCCACAAATTCTGTCTGGCCCTAGACATAACATAGACTAAGCTACTTGTGCTTTCTTATTACAGTACAACCAGACCTAGATGAAATATTTCAATCTGTAAAATGCAATCCTTAATAGGGTTGCACAATATATCGTTTCAGCATCGATCATCATTTGCAATAGTCACATCTCAGTATATGCAATGTTGAGTCTAAATTTTAATGTATCATTTGCATGTGTTTTTGAGGCCTGTGAATGTATACGGATTTTAAAAGCATTCAGGCCTAAGAAATTGTGCCATTTGCAACTTTAATAAGGATTAATTTTATTGCATTACTTATAAAACAAAGACTATTCAGTATTACTTTACATTAGATTATTTAATTACTGTATCTGAATACTGTTAGACTCCTCTGGAAACAATAAAACACAGTTTATTTCATATGAATCTTTTACTTTATTGCATTTATCTTTGCTTGTAGACTGCTTTATTATATTTATGCAGACACACTTCCATACAGAATCATCCCAATCAATCTAAAATGATAAATTCTTTCCAAATAGAGCCATTCAAGTCATCTGGTGAAAATGTATTAATATTGCAATATACATATCGCAGAAAAACAAAATATCGAAATGTCAGATTTTTCCAATATCTTGCAGCCCTAATCCTTAATAAAGTGAAAGTCCTTAGAGTCGAGAGCAAAAATGTGTCTGCAGCAGAAAAGAAACAGTCAACTCTTCATTAGAATAAACATTTAAATATATATATATATATATATATATATATATATATAAAACACCATAAATGTACCCAAGCAAAAGGGGTGTCTGTTGAGAAAGGAAGTGGGACTTGAGCAGCTGGGTCTGCTGCCAGCAGTGCTAATGAAAGCTAATTAAAGAGCTCTTAGTGCAGTGCTAAAGCTAAAGCAGAATGCAGCATGGAGCGCTTTCTCTCAGTCCAGCCCACATCCCCCTCTGTCATGAGACTATGATGTCATCCATGTGTGAACACACACACAGCCATGCAAAATGTCGTTATTTGCCCCTTAGAATTAAGCTTGATGCCTCTAGCACGAGGTACAGAAAAACATTAGAGAAACATTGACTGGAGCAGGAATTGTTGCAGCATGTAGAGCTAAATCAAGAAAGAAGTGTTTCACTGCTTTTCTCTAAAACCATCTGTGTGAGCAGCCCTGTTTACTTACTGGTCTCCTAGCAATGCTTTCACTCTTGCTTGCTCGCTCACGCGCTCGAACCCTCCCTCCACCTCCTCACAGAGTCTGATGCAATACTACACAGAATGATGTACATACACACACCATCTGGGCCAGAAACTTTTCACCAACTCTGGCTAGTCCTGCACCAAAACACTGACCCCTCGGGTTCAAAAAACATCCTCATTTAAAGCATTTTTAAATAGATGGCTAAACCTCTTAACTAACTAAGCTTGGTGATGTGTTTACAATCTAGTCCTTTTGTTACAAAATCTAAGAACACTCATTCCACAGGCAAGAGAGTAACTTAGCATACTGAATTAAAAAGAAACAGCTTGGTCTAAAAAACATAAATAAATAAAATGAACACTTCTCAAAAACACCCAAAGATATCAGTATCGGCCAAAAGGAGTTTTAAAAATATAGGCAAAAATCCAATATTGTGCATTTATGTTTTATTTTACAAATTCCAAATGAAAAAGTTTAAGTAATTAGTGTTTATTTATTAATAACCCCGTTGTGTATTTTCTGGATTAACTAGTTATTTAAATGACTATATAGTGAAATATATCATTACTGTGAAATAAAACTACAAATGTTTTACTCAATTACTCCGAATTTTCGTCATTCTACCCATCTAGATTAAGGTAGGCTCTTATAGAAAGTAACGGGTTGTTTAAAATTCCTTAACTATTTTAAAATAAATGTCTTATAAAAATCAAATGAATGTACACATATTCTTAATAATCTTAAAACATTCACAGCACAGTTTTTGATTAGAAAAAAATATGTATTACAGATGTAAACCTACCCAACAGATATTACAGTGATGCGTATTGTCGGTGTAGACTAGTTAGTAGCATGTGACTCTAATGTTTAGACTGTTAAAATGCATGGACACCAAAACAGGAATGCAAAGCAATGTGCATACAACTTTTAAGCCAATATATACAACTGGCTGTTACGTAACTGCTTAGAAAGGTTACATGAGTTTAAACAAGTAGTTTGTGTGTTTTGACATAAAAGCAATTTTCCTCACCTTCTTCCCACCCTGCTTTTCCACCATGTCGGTGCTGAGTGGGAAGTCCTCCAGCTGGGGGGTTTTAGAACCCCCACCCTTGGGCATCGTTCAGCTATTGCCACGCCAAACCTCATTCACGCTTCCATCGCATCGTCATCGACCGTCTGTGAGAGAGAGAGAAGACAAGGGGAGAACGCATTAGCACTTCACCACCAATCCACATTAAGACATTGCACTCAGGACACAAGGTTCCTTATTTATTTCCCATTTTTGTTCATTTGACCAAAGCATTTTAACACAACAATTCTTCAAAAACAAACATCATTTAGATGTTCTTTCTTGACAAAATAAAAGTTTTGAAAGCAACAGTATATGCTAATATTCTATATATAATCATTTATATGAATGATGAAATTCACAAAATAAATACAACTGAAATGTAAAAATCACGTCACTTCATACTTTAGCTTCTCATCAAATGCTCTCTAGTATCTGACATGTTCCACCCCCTCAAGATGCTAAAAACTAAATGATATTGGCTAGTTTTTAAAAAAGGGAGGAGCTACTTTATGTCCCACCCTGTTTCAGTTGAGACTACATCAAACATCGAATAAAAATGCACATTTCACAGCACTTCATGGGACCTTTAATAAAACAATGACTGAAATACACCTCAAAATTTCAATCACACTAGCTGTTTCCATCCAAAGATGCAAATTAAATTTATGCGAAAAACTGGATATCGCATGAAATACATGCAAATAAAGCAGTGTTTCCATTCAACGAGTCAAAGAGAACAAAATCGTCACTTCCTGATTAACTGGTGCCAAATATCAACAGTAAAAACAGAATTTGCTGCGGTATGAGAAGAAAGTGCACGAGTCTTCCTTTATTTAATAAATGACTTGCGCCTCAGAAGACAATGCCAACACGCAGTGATCGTGTGGTGGCGTTTGAAGGCATGAGACGCGGAGCACAGACGCTCTTGACAGTTCTGGAGGTAATTAATAACATAATAACACTAATACTAAAATGGTTAAGGCGTTTTTAGAATGACCAAAACAACATTTCAGAGGTTTTACAATGTGGTCAGCCTGCTGGTTTGTTCATTCACACACATTTTTATCATCACATGATCTCTTATAACAAAATCACATGACTTTAATGTGCATGCTGGAATTTGTTTGGTAACAGCGTTTCCATCGTAGTTTATGCACATCTTTTCTTATCGAATACAAAGTTTATCCTACTCAGTTATGCGCATACATTTTTTATGTGCATTTTTAAAATTGATGCGCATCTTGGCGTTTCCATTAACCAATTTTTTTTAAGTGCATATCCAAAATGTGCATAAAATTAGGTGGATGGAAACATAGCTATTGTCTGTCATCTGGTTGCATTTTACTTTCACTTCTAATTTGTGTTATAAACATTTCTGGCAATATAAAATACCATATAACTGTAATGACATGCCATGACAGAGCAGAAGAAATCTTTACAATTTTAAAAAGCAAATTCAACATTTTAATGTTTTCTTATTTAAGTTTATAAATATATTATGTAATGGGTAAAACATAAGGTCACTGTTATTAACATTCCAATTTAATTTCAATACAACCAGTTCCCACACAATTAGTTGCCAGTTAAAACTTCTTATTCTTGACAGTCCTACTGCCAACCAATGACACCACATATTTAATTCCCTTTGATGATAAGGTAAACCTGTTCACCTAAGTAACCATTAACCAACCTGAATGACCTAGTCTTTTCATAAAGTTAAACACATTCAATATGTTTTAAATGCAACACTAACATGGCTCCAGAATTTGGATCATTCCCCAGAATGCATTTGCAAAAAAAAAAACAGCTACGAATACCAGCCAAGATATTTATGTTTAGCTTTGACAGCATTTCTATACACACCAAGTGCTTTCAAATTTAAGCATAAACCTATATAAGTTCTAAAGTACAAATCTTTTTCCTCCTATTTGCAGAACTCTGCTTGGCGATTCTGAAGCTTATACACAAAATAGCAACACTGCCACATATACAGAGATCAGAGCTACCGGCAAAATGATAAGATGAAGATATAAAAATACTAAAGTGTCTGAGTGCAGAGCGTGCAAGTACACTGCAATTCATTAGTACTGCAGGGTGGAGACGACTGCTGCAAGAGATTAGAAGAAAAAAAAAAAATCAATTTGTTATAGTATTGCGAACTTACTGCACAGACAACAAATGTCTATACAACTAAAGTTATCGCATAGATGCTTAAACATTGATTTATTTACAACAAATGCAATGGTTAATAATGCCCGCTAGACAGCAGAGTCATCTTTTCTCCTTCTCATTTGAGTGCAATTGTTACACTGATTGTTCCCACAGGACAAGATGACCCGTCACAGTTTTATTCAAACATGAGGTTTACTTTGGAGACAATCATTATAAAAGTCAATTTTCAAGTCACATAAAAGCATCTTCATAGAGTGGTTTATTACAACACAGTGTATTATGGATTGCATCATACCTAAATGTTGTGAAAGTGCACATGACAAATGATTTATTCACCCTCAACCGACATCTGGTGGAACTTTACCAAGATTTGCACAGGTAATGATGCTTGTATCATCTCCGCTCCACCCGTGAGCAAATATTTGTGTATGTTGAACATCAAGGATGAACGTGAAGGCAGTTGCAGACTATAATCCACCCTGCACAATGCATGTTTTCCACCCTGCATGTTTTAGTTTATACTATATGTATACACAACAACGATGTAGCCAAAAACTGAAAATGGCCATTCTATGTACGTCACCTTGTTAGTAAACAGTAACTGTAAGAAAGTGATGACATGCCATTATTGGCGATGGTGTGTATGTAGAATTTGCAGAGTGTGTAAGATGCATCTCTAGGCCTGTCACAATAATCAATATATCGACTTATTGCACAACACATGGACATGACCTCAATCATTTTTGGTGATGCAATATATATCGCCCACACATAAAAAACAATTCTAGCAACATTTTAGCTGATTGCGCATCTCTATTGGAGGTATCAGTGTCAGTACGGTTAAAAAAGCATTATATTTACCATAAATTACTTTAGTATATTTTCAGGGTGTCTGACAACTGAAAATAGATCTGGTAGCAGATATCACAGCCTCTGTTACTTTTTACCTCGCACTTTTTTGTTAACATTTATTATTATTTATTTAGGATATGCGTTTTCACATTCTGATTTCAATTCCAAAGTATTAAATTGTTAAAATGGCTAATTAAACGAAATATTATTAAGAATAAAATATGATGTGTTCTTTAGAAGAGTGTACTTTGCATTGTGATAATATTATATTGCCATTCTGGCATTATATAATGAGTGGTATAAAATGGCCTTAAAATGACAATAATATCGCTTATCGCAATTTATTTTGGTGCAATATTTCGTCCAACAAAAAACAGATATCGTGACAGGCCTATGCATCTCTGCTATTGGTTGTAAAATTAAGTAAATCGACACTTTGCGGATGAAGCGTTAGCAAACACTTGTGCAACAACAACACACTCCACCATTGTTTTGTTTGTTTGCACTTCCCTAAACATGTACTATGCACACACGACCACATCTTTTTCAAAGTCTCTTTTTTAAAATTGTTTATATGTAGGGCTGCACGATATTGGAAAAACATGACATTGCGATGTTTTGTTTTTTGCGATATCTATATATTGTGATATGAATACAATTTAACCAGATGACACAAATAGCTCTATTGGGTAAGAAACCAGGTACAGAAATCGAATAATCAAATGTAAAATAGCACTGCAAAGTCTTCATTGTATAAATAATTCAATAAATAAAATTTTTTTAAAGCTACAAATGGTAAAATTTCTAGTGCCTGAATGCTTTAATTTCTCTTGATACACTGGTACAAGGCTTACAGGCTATAAAAACACATGTAAATGACAAACTTTTGCTCCATGATAGTAAAAATCTTCAACAACTGTGGCTCCTGCTCAAATATAATAATAATATAATTCAACACTGCAGATCCTACGATGTGACGACTATAGCGGGTGTACACATTGCGATATCGATGCTAAAATTATATATTGTGCCGCCCTATTTATACGGACATGCTAACACCCATTTTCAGATTTATGCGTTTTCAGTCCCAAAATACCATTGACGTGTAAACGAATAGGCAAAACACATAAAAAGTTTCCCATTTTTGGTTGAAAACGTTGTCATGTAAACCAGTGGTCCTCAACCACCGGGTTGCGGACCGGTACCGGTCCGTGGATCAATTGGTACAGAGCCACACAAGAAATAAATAATTATTTCCGTTTTATTTATTATCTGAGTCTGAATGATGTTTTATTTAAAAAAAACTTTTATTTTGAAAAAGGACCATATTCTCTCGGTTACATCTCGGTCACTAGAGCGCCCAAATTTAACCCACAAGCAGCAAAATGAGTAAGAAACAGACGTCTTTGGAAAGTTTTTGCGAATGGGAAAAGGTCCAGTGAAGGACCCGCGAACTGCCATGGAATGGATCAGCAACCCATTTGTCAACAAATCAGGTGAATCCAGCATGTCTGTGCAAGAAGATCAACTGCTGGAAATCGTAAATGATGGCGGCCTTTTAGGGGCCATTCACATATTGTGTCTTTTCTAGAGTTCGTGCAAATTTGTGGTTTTCAATGGAGGTGCGTGGCTTGGGCGCAAAAGCGGTGTGACGCGCTCGCGCCTTCCAGACGCACGCACCCAGTTGAATGAATTCCGTGAGCGCACCGCGAGTCACGTCACAAGAATTGACTGACCAGCTTCAGCTTGTATGGAATATACACATTACATATACACACTAATTATATCAGACAAACTGAAGTGCTTTGTATTTTTTTCCAAAAGTAAAACTTGTATCAGAGTGACAGCAATGTTGGTCGCCTAGCAACCTACAACCTACAAAACACCGCTACAACCCCCCCGGTACGCAGTAAAATTGTCAAGCGTTGACTGGTCCGCGGTGATAAAAAGGTTGAGGACCACTGATGTAAACAACCCCTTAGTGTGATGGGCAGTCCACTGCCAGCAACTTTTCCTTCTCTTCTCCAGGAAAACCGGCACTTACCACTACCTCTGGCACCACAGCCATCTCTCTACAGCGCTCCTATTCAAAAACAGCTATTTATACATTCAGCTAACGTACCACATGGCGCATGCAGGCAGAGAGTAATATGGCTCTTCTGTTATTCAGGCATGTCTCCCACACCCCACAAAGCAGCTCCACACTTCAAAGTGGTTGAAAGGTCAGCCTCTAATCGGGATAAACAAATGTGGTGTGGAACAGACACAAGTAGGTCGATGCATGTTCTAGAACAATACATGCCCAGACAGGTCCGTTTTAAAATCAAAACAACCACAGGCCTGTAAAATGGTCTTGTATGCTAGCTGTGACATCATGGAATAAGTATGAAATGTTCAAAAACAAAGCATCCAAGTTCTCGAATCCAGGCCTAATGCACATACAGAACTTTGTATATGCATGTATGAACAGTGTAGAATACATTGTAATGCATCTGTTTGTGGAATGTGCATTTGTGTGCAGTCTTCCTGTGAACTCGCCTGAGTTCTGCAAGCATTACTGCAGGAAAAAGCACACACACACACACACACACACAGACATACACACAGGAACAGCACCCACAGAAGAAACACAATAACATCCATTCCAGAAACACGGCTCATTTCCTCTGCTTTCCACCCCAATCAAAAGCTGCTGCGCATCTGCCATCAGTGTGGGTGCTTGTGTCAGACAAAGCGTTTTTTTGCCTGCAGCCAGCTGTAATTCATCACATATGAGGTCTACTTTTAGCACTGTACTCTACTGGAGCTGGAGCAGACGGCACAAGGCCTAGGCTTAATACTGACATCTCCCTGCATCCGTTTCCTGCTGCACAACCACACAACAGGAGCGAGAACACACAGTGCGTGTAAGTTTGTACATACTCCCTGCAGGGGTCTCTCATACTCCTGGGACCCCGTGCCAGAACCTTTAACAAAGCAAGATTCTATAGAGCATAAACAGTTGTGTACTAGCCAGGCGCAACACGATACACCAACAAGTGCTTAACGCCTTACACACTGAATCATGTCATACAAGTTTTTGTATAGTTCCTTTCACAATATACAAATTCAAAGCAGCTTAAAAAAAAACTATGCTATTAATGTTTATACCTTAACTCTTAATGTCATGTTTAGAGGAATAGTACTGGGGACATAATGACAATATACCATAATAGGGATGCGTGATATTTTTTGTTAATAGTATTGTGATTTACAATCATTAGCAAAAACAAAAAGCAAAACACCAGTTAAACAATCTGTCAGCAGATCATTCATGCATCTGCAAATAGATGGATCAGCTGATAGACGCAGTTTCCAAACCCTTTATAAGTGTTCACACTTGGTGAAGAGTGCTTAAGCGATGATCTTAAAAGCTCAACAGAGGTTGTACTTCCTTCGTCAGCTGAGGAAGTTCAACCTTCCAAAGGAGCTGCTGAAACAGTTCTACACTTCCATCATTGAATCAGTCCTCTGCACTTCAATAACTGTCTGGTTTAGCTCAGCTACCAAATCCGACCTCCGAAGACTACGTCGAATAGTTCGGACTGCTGAGCGAATCACTGGTACAATCCTCCCTACTCTCCAAGAACTGTACTTATCCAGAGCAAGCAGAAGGGCTGCCAAAATCACTCTGGACCCCTCACACCCAGCACACTGCCTCTTTGAACTTTTACCTTCTGGTCGACGCTACAGAGCACTGTGTACCAGAACAGCCCGACACAGAAACAGTTTCTTCCCTCAGGCAATCCATCTCATGAACACTTGATGATAGTAATTATGGAACAAACATCACTACTGCTATACACTTTTTATACACAAACACTTATTTAACAACATATTTTACATGCTAATTTGCACATAACAGCTGCTGTTGTATATAGTAGTATTCCTGTACATACACTTGTCAATTTGTATAATTGCATTCACTACAACTTTCATTTTTTAAATATATTTATTATCTGTTTTTTGTCCTGTCTCTGTAATTCTGTTGCACTGTAGAAGCTCTGTCACGAAAACAAATTCCTCGTATGTGTGAACATACCTGGCAATAAAGCTCTTTCTGATTCTGATTTCTGATTCTGATTCTGATCTTCAGAGCCAATCACAGTCCTATCTGTTGACCATGTGAACACAAAATTAATATATGCTAGTTTAGCCCCCCAACACCTACATTATCAGAATGTTGAAGATGAAACCAGGGTGGACATTTCAGCAAGACAATGATCCCAAACACAGCCAAGCTGCTGTATATAAATGTATATGTTTTTATAGATGCAAATGCACAAGTAAAAGTGCATTGTGATTTAAATGTTTGGTGCATATATTTACAGATGAACAAGACTACCATTTATCAAGCTAGATTACAACACAGGACAAAAATATACAATATGCAACAATAACAACGCAGTTGAGATTTGATATCATCACTTTACAAATTACATGTACATTAGTACCAAATCAATACTACAAAGACAACCGTTTCTCTGCAGTGTCAGAAATACCCATGCAAAGTTTAGTTACCATTAAAGGCACAAATGTGATGCACTGACAAAAGTGGTAGAAACCCTTAAAATGTGTTATAACAACTGTGGCCTTTATTAGAGTGATCAGCAGCTTCAAATACAGGTTGAACCTGTTGCAATTTTCACACTAGCTGATGGGCAGATAGACAGGCCTTGTTAGTGGACGGCTGGCTCTGGGTCACAGGATTAATCTGAGAGGAATGCAGGCCTCTCAGTTTGCTGAGGCTGAC
Source organism: Danio jaintianensis (assembly GCA_903798115.1). Lineage (NCBI taxonomy): Eukaryota > Metazoa > Chordata > Actinopteri > Cypriniformes > Danionidae > Danio > Danio jaintianensis. The sequence goes on along the minus strand of CAIGQV010019101.1, from coordinate 12,029,002 downwards.
CCTGGGTCAGCCGACCAGTGCTTAGACAGCTTCCTCCTGCCTGCTGACAGTGCAGTCCTGCCTTTGCTCAACCGAGAACACAAAGCTCCCTCTAATCTCCTGCTTCCACCGGCCCCGACGGCCCTTGTCACAAGCACATATGCAAACTACACAGATTTAGATAGAAAACATGGCTGTTGTCTCTGAGAAAAAAAAAGACCAATACTAATATTATTACTAACGAAAACAATTGTTATGCTGAATGATATACGGTCACACAAATTTGGTATCGCCAAATCTACAAGAGATAGTAGGAACAACTAAATGCAAAGCAGAAATGCTGTGTTATGTTTAAACAAGTTCGTTTTCTGATGCCAGAGATGTACACTCTCTCATGCAGGGGTAGGTGACGTAAAGAATACTAGTGACACTGTGCTGATTTACAATACATTACTTAAACCCTACATTTTCTTGACTGATGGCAATGACAGCTGAAAGGGTTATCATCAATGCTCTTGAATTTATTCAACTCTTTAAAGAACGTCAGAGGTGTCCATTTATGACATGTTTTTTGTAGTCAATCACAAAAAAATAACATTGAAATTGAGTATACACTTACTGCCACTCCAAACTCTGAGGCTTTCATCCAGATAGATTTCAAAGGGGACTAATAATAACATTATTAATGAAACTTTTAGCTATAAAGCCCAGCCCTAGCTCTGCAGGGATATGAACCTAGTTACTTTGTCAGCACAAGTGATCACATACAGTTATTAAAGCATATCCAGCCATTTCTTGTTGCCAAAACCTATAAACTGTCAGCATGGCTGGTGACATATCATGACTCTGCACCTGACCTCAGCTCAAACCAATATTTCTCCTTTCATCGATCAATAGGACCTCTCCTCTTCTCTACTGTAGCAATCCTTTCACTGTGGTCAAACAGAGGCCATCACAGTATGTTGCCACAGGAAGCCTCAGTCCAGTTCTTCCTCATTCCTCATACAATCGCTGCTGCACAGTATGACTATTATGGTCTGCTTTGGTAACCGTGCCTCCTGCTGAGATGAAAGGCCCACAACCCCCTTCGCTCTGCACCACGGTAACGTAGGGTGCTGTCATCACGTCCACTGGTATTTAGTGCAGCTGTTCACGTACATCACATCATCTCAGGCCTCTTTCACCAGGTCTCAAAAACATTTACAAACAAATGAACCAATTAGCTATAAACGTGTGGTTGTCTAAACCATGGAGATACATAAATCACTGCTTGCACAAATGTCACTTTTAAGCCAAATGGCTTTTCACCGATCAGTGTGGTGAATTTGCTTTACCAAAACCTGCATTTGTTCTGCCTCAAGCCTGATTTATACTTTCGCCACACTGCACATGACCAATTGTGGAGGATTTTTATACTTGAAGCGCTCATCATTGTACTAATATTTGTAACAACGGGTGACTGAGTAACTGTCATGACAAAACAGTGGTCAAAATGTTTCTTTCTAGTACAATTGTGTAATTTAGGCTGTATTTTATATATCCCAGCTAATTGCATGCTTAATACAAAAACCTTATAAACAATAAAAATAAAGAAATTATTTACTTAAAGTCTTGGACAACCTGTGCACAAACTGTGTGTGTAACTACTTAAACGACTACTTTAAAGACTTAAAATCAGGCAGCTGTTTTGGATTTTGGAAGATGTTGACACGTACACATTCAAGTCGTGCATCTTCAGATGCGGAGTTGCACGTTATGTTAAAAAAAGATGTCTTGCACACCGCCGGCCAAAATGCTGTTGCATACACCCAAGCAAATTCTGCCAACAGATGCGATGACATCACCCACTGCGATGACATCACCCACATCCAAGCAAACTTCCATTCACATTGAGTACAATTCAGCCAAAGCTCTAATTACAATGACTATATTTTGTCAAAGACGTTACCACACACACGTTAATATGTAACGACAAAAGTATTAACGATTATAATCCTAATCATGTTTTGAAGGTCAGTTCGTGGACCAGTGTAACCCGGATGCATCAGAAACATGAAGACGTGTGGGGTGTAAGAAGGGCCATGATGGAGGCTTGATGGTTCCCAGGTGTTGCTGAGAGCAGCTTAATGAACAGAGCTGTGAGGCGTGGCGCGCTCACTCTCTGCTGTGCTACTGTAACAGCCTATTTACATTTCATATAAGAGCGGCCGTGGCGGAGAGCCCTGTTTGGTGTGCAAATAGAGCACTGCAGAGGCCAGCCGGGCCCACTGCCGTTTCCAGGCAACGATGGGATGGGGTTGGCTGAGCAGCCCCTGACCCACACCAATTCATTTGATTAGAGGCTTTTGTGCAGAGAGGAAAGAAGACAAACAAGTGGAGGAGAGAGGCGGCAGGCCACGCTTTTCTTCCTGCAGTCACTCTTTATTATTTCACAGTGACGTGAGGAGGCTGTATGTGTGCATTCATCCTGCTGTTTTTACCTTAAATAAAAAGATGTGGAAGGAGAAGTGATGAAGGAATAGCAGTGATATTCTGGGAATGTGTAGTTGTTAATGAGCAGGCCCAAACACAAGTTGCACTCGCAACTCAGTAGATTTCAACAGAATTCAAAAATGCTTTACACTTTAGATTCTTTTCCCCTGACATCAGCGTTTCAAAATCTAAATTTCAAAACAAATGTCTTGATTTTAAATTGGGGGCATGCGTAGCTACTAAATTTATAAACATTTAAACAAAGTCTAAAACTGACCTATCGACTTAAGTAAAATAACGAACAGAAAAAAGGTCCACTTAAATTAGCATACAACATCTAAGAATTAAACTTGCTGCTGAAAAATAAGTTTGTGATAAGCTTGCCTTTCCCTATAATCAACACACATTAAAATGAATTGTTGACTTGATTTTTGTTAGCCATTAAAGATATTTATATCATCACGAAAAATTAACAGGCAATGGAGGACCAATAAAATAAACACAATTACTTTAGAATTTTATTTTTCCAATTAAGGTTAGTCAACACAAGGCAGCACAAAGTATTGTCGTCACCGCAGGAACATTCTTTTTGAGAAGTACTCATATGACAGAATGCAAAAACACTAACATGTTGTAAACCAATTAAGGGTACACATTACATGAAAACACTATTTTAAAACATAATGACTGCAAAAATAGTAAACACAATATCTGCATCACAGAAAGGATACATTCTGTATTATTTGCATTGCATTTGTGCATTGCATGCATAGAGTAGGTTGTTTATCCAAATTTGACCAATCAGATGGGGCCTTACTATTTTTATACCTGCCTACCCAGTAGGCGATATTATACTATTGGCTAAACCGGCCCAACGTAGATCTTAAAGCCTCAGAGCAGAGAGCTGAAAATAAATACTACTGGTGGGTGTAGAGGCAAGCGAGAAAGACGACAGTGAATAACAATCAGAATACCTGCTGCGGCTTTCAGTCATTCAGTGTTTTAAAGTCTCAATGTTTGCACCTTGATAGCTTTTTTGTTGTTGCCTAAATAGGATTGAATCAGATCTATTACCTGTTTATTTTAGGATGGTCATTACATAAATAAAAACTTAAAATGTAAAAATAGCTAATAAAATAGTATTTAAACGGTCTAATTTATTGGTTACCAATAATAGTACCAGATTAACATTACAGTGTGATATTGCTACACAATTTAGTTTTTATCCTGTCAACATAGTGAAAAAAATAAAAATAAAATCACAGCACAGAAATTGATGGTACTGTTCTCATGAACTAAACCAACAAAAGTCAAATTTGAATATGCGTTAAATAGCATTTTTAATCAGCAAGGAAAATGTGACAAACGTGCTCAGATTGCACGCAGGCCAACTTAAAATCACTGCTCAAGCTTTGCTGCAATAAACATCACTTGTTCATTTGTGACAGTAAGGTGAAAGTGTAATCTGTTCGCAAAAACAGCGACTCTGACTCATCACTCTCCCTCTTTCCGGACATGTTATTCTCCAACAAGAGACATGTCTTTATCTCCTCTATCGCTCTACTTCTCCTCCTCAGTTTCACATGCAGAAATATATCCGACTGTTGCAGAGACAACCGGAGAAATGGGGAGATCATAGTGTGCCAGCTGACATGCAAACATGCGCGATATGCACACAAGCCCTGTTGCCTAGCAACGCATGAACGGGGCACGTGTTTCCGAGCAAAGCGAGAGAGAATCAGGGAGGATGGTGTGGTGAGGAGGTGGACTGGAGTGCTAATGAAAGTGTGGACATACATGTGTAGAAAACCATTCTTAACCTCTTACAAGGACAAGCTTCCCGATATATGTACCATCTTAAATTCTGCTCACATGGCAATCACAACAACCTCGTAATCCATGATAGAATGCAGATTACATTTAGTATTATGAGTCTCAAATGCATCTAGCAACAGAATTCTCAGAACAGAATGCATCTGAGTTGAGCAGAATTCATTCAGGAGGTTTAACATATCTAAGCCTAGTGCTGAAATCTTGATGCAATGATATTGTTGCAGTACTCATCCCTCAAAATACTAGCAGTCCCAGTGCCATTTTAAAAAGGTATTATTGCAAAATAATAATAATAAAAACCTCACATGAAGAAAGCACTATGCTTCGCACGACCCAAAGTCAATAATACACTTTAAATGACTCATCCTGTCAGCTGTCCTTTCTGGATGCATTAGCTAAAGATGCTAGTGCCTTTTTTGGGTTAACCAAATAAAGCTGTTGCATTGTAATGTTCAAGGGTTTTCGTATGCAATGACTGAGGTATTTTGACAACCCTATTGGGGACACTGTCATTTTCAGTGCATCTGTATTCAGAACCATAGCGATGTGTTAGTAAATGAAGGAAACATCACAACACAAGAGCTGATTGTTCCAGTAATAACATTCCTTCCCACTGATTTTCTAGGCAAACGCCTGTGGCTTATGTAAGCTTCATGCACATTAACTGGTGATTTTTATATGCCTGGTTGTAGGTTAATCCTACAGTGACTCTACAGGCACCATATTGTGAAAAAAACAAAAAAAAACAATCGGAGAGGCCAGGATCTCATGGGGGAAAACAGAAGAGGATGGCGAGGAAAAAAAACTAAATACACACAATCCAGAGGTTTGATCAACCAAAAAAACACTTTCCCTCAGAGACATCTTGAAAATGTGAATGGTTTTCATCACTCACGCATGACTGCAAAACCAAAACAACAAACGGTAAGCATGTTTAAGAAATGGCTGTCGAAATGCTTTCAAAATTCAAAGGTTGTGTATGAGAGCTCTCTTATCCAATCGGACAGACTTGTAAATGGATGGATATGCGTTTTATGGTTGTGCTATTTTAGCCCTGATATTAAATTCTGAATCAGAATCGGTTTTATTGCCAAGTGTGCTTACACACACAAGGAATTAGTTTTCTGTACAATACAGAAGCTTCCAGTGTACATACAATTCAACCATGAACCAAATCAAATGGTGAAAAACCTTGTGTTAGCAATGCCTAAAGGGTCACAAGCAGTGGTCAGCAATGTCAAATTTCAACAAACACTAAGAATAGTCTAGTGAAAAAGCAGATGGAGGGATAACGGTGGAAGAGGATGGAGCAGAATGCATAATCTGGATTCTCATGTTGACAGGACGGCTGCAGAAGGATTAGTTCTGAGAGAAGATTCACACTAGCCTGCATATGGCCCAAAAAAAGACCTGCACATGGCCGGCAACACAGCCACACATTACTCAAGGTAATGAAGCCATTTGTCAGTTCCTTACAGTCTGTGCATATATACTCTGGGTCTAAAATTAACTTTATGCCACACCTGACAATGTTGAGTTCACTGAGGAAATATATCATCTAGTGTTGTCATGATTTCCGGTTTCAAGTTAAACCACTGTACATTTTCTGACAGTAAGTATTACCATATCAAACAATCATTTAAACTGTTTTATTAATCGTGATTTTGTAAATCCTCGAACACTGATTAGATAATCATGAAAAGCTGCAATGCGAATGCAAATATAAATAAGTATCCTGTAGTAAGTGCTAGACTGTTGTCTTTGTGACAGACTTACAAGCCAACTGAGTGACCACAGTTTTGATCTCTCCAATCGTATCTGATGCTCTGATGATGATCTGATGATCTGTAAACTCCTTAACCACTGTCAGATAGAGCATCCACATGCAGATGCGTTGAGTATCAGACAGGCTTTAAAAGATTCCCACTGACTGATTGAGAGCTCCATGCTTTACTCAATCATTAAACATGAAAGAGTCTCACATACATGGAGAACTGACACACTACATGTAAATCATATTCTTGGCTGCTGGTTTATTCTGTATTAGGTGGAAATAGCAGCAATTCAAAGGCCCATGCATAAACATTCGCTTTTTGACTTGCGAAGGCAGCATGATTAATTTTCAGAATTTAGGCAGAATATCACAAGTAAGCAATAATGATCTATTAAGCTATAAAGCAGGGGTCTCCAAACTTGGTCTTGGAGGGCCGGTGTCCCCCTGCAGAGTTTAGCTCCAACTTACCTTAACACACCTGCCTGGAAGTTTCAATTATACCTAGTAAGACCTTGTTTAGCTTGTTTAGGTGTGTTTGATTAGGGTTGGACCTAAACTTTGCAGGACACCGGCCCTCCAGGAACAAGTCTGGTGACCGCTGTTATAAAGCTTTACTAAGTTTTATGTAAAAAATAAATAAATAAATGCATAATATGGTTATTGGGTGAGGTTTTGTTAATACTAAAATTCATAAATCGAAACTATTGTTACATAAGAATCAATAGATTCGTTTTTTGTGAAAAGAAGGACATACTTTAAGTGTACATATTTATATGTATTTATTAACGATTTATGTAAACATTGTAAATGAAGTGTAGTCATTTATTTCATATGCATTGTATGTTGTGTTCCTTTCATTTAAAGTGCTTCACTATGAAGAATACTGAGCTGAAGCTTGATTGATTGCATATCAAATCACAATGTCAGAAAAATGGCAATTAGACATTTATCATTTTATTATATCATATTATAGTATATCGCACAGCCCTTTTTGGCTTTTAGAAAGCAGCTCTACACAATGTCAAATAAAACAGCATAAATATTGATCGCTGTGAAGAAGTTTTCCAAGTCCAGGTTTTAACAAACAATACTTTAACCCTTTGACTCCCACTAAGAAAAACACATTTTTGATTCATTTCTTTGGTTAAATTGTGTTCCTCACATCACTACAAGCTAAATAAATTTTTTTTGTAATTTGATTTATTTTTTATGATGACCTATATAGACAACCAGGCAGTTACAATCACTGTTAAAGCCTTATATAAGAAAATCACATACACCTATAAAACACAAACAATGTACATGAAATAATACATACTTAAGTAAACTAATCCAAAATAATCCAAGGGATGTTTTGTCTCAAATTGCATAAAGCTGCAAATTGTATTTGCTGTTTGCTCATTTTCAGATACAAAACTGGGTGGAATGACTCAAGTTTATGACTGTTTTTTTTATTTATTTTTAGTTTCTTTTTAATGAAGCTCACAGTTCTCCGAAAGAATTTCAATATTAAATAAAAAACTAACATTTTACTAAATGCTGCTATAAAAAAATCTTTTATTATTATTATTATTTTTATAAACTGAAGACAAGTAACAACGAAGTATTTATCATCATCATCATCATCATCATCATGAAATCATCATGCAATTCAACTTTAATTCCCACATCAAAAGAAGTGAATTTGACTTAAGCAGGTCTAGAATCATTGAACTTTCTCTAAATCCTGTAGAGTCTTCTACATCAGAATCAAAATCATTCACGTTGTCAAAGCTGACAAACTGCAGGGAAATCTAAGCTGGGAATGTTTTCGGCAAATAGGGACACGTAGGTGTTAGAACACAGCTGTCGGCGGTTGACAAATCACGTGCTGCTACTGTCCACAACATACTTAGCGACCGGCACTGCACGCTGTTCTGGTAAGATACTTCTGTGTGCCCAGGAGCACACCACCAGCCACCACAACGGCAAAAACAAAACCCTGCCAGAGCAGCCATGCAGTGCCACAGCCCCTGCCAAGCCAAATCACGTCACAGCAACTCTTAAGAGAATGCAAGTGTGGGTGGAAGAGAAGCAGCATGTTCCCCCACCTTACATTTACAGTACTGCATTTCAGACTCACAGAAATTAATATATGGATCCAAATATTTGTTTCATAGCAACATATCCTCATTTCTAAAGGACTAAGAAGCTTAGCATTCAAATAGAAATTCAAATAAAGACGCAAGAACAAAAATCTACATTAGGGCTGCATGACAAATTGAAATGAAATTAAAATCGTGATGTAGCAAAAGATGCGATTGTCAATCACATCTTGTAAAGTAACCATGTTTCTGTAATAGGCAGTAAATGTCCTCCAGAAGCCAGAGGGCGCTCTTGCAGAGTCTCAAAATACCCATGAAGAAGATCACCAGAAAATATTTATAGTGGGAAGGAAAGAAATGGGACCTGGTGAACATTCAACAAAAAGTGAACAAAACAAAAGTATCCATCCATAAGGGGGCAGTCGTGGCCTGGTGGTTAGAGTGTTGGACTCGTGATCCGAAGGTTGCTGGTTCGATACTCGGTACCAGCGGGAATTGGGGGTGGGGGGAGTGAATGACCAGCACTCTCCACCACCCTCAATACCACGACTGAGGTGAGTCCCTTGAGCAAGGCACCGTTCCCCCCAGCTCCCCGGGCGCCGCAGCATGGCTGCCCACTGCTCCGGGTGTGTGTTCACGGTATGTGTGTGTTCACTAACTGTGTGTGTGCACTTGGATGGGTTAAATGCAGAGCACAAATTCCAAGTATGGGACACCATACTTGGCCACACTACACTTCACTTCACTTCATAAGTCCTCCGCAGGGCTCGACACTTCTTAGGGTGCACTAACACTAGACTATCCGAACTGTGTCCTGGCGTATTTCCAGTTCATTTGACAGGCGCGGTTCAGTTGGAGGAGGTGTGCCAGAGCTCGGTTCGGTTGTGCTTTGGCGCGGTACGCTTGTAGTTTAAGTGCAAAGCACGCCTGAGCACGAAACTGAAGATGCAACGCCACTTATAAGGGGCTCTTTCATATGGATTTATTAATCATTCTTACTTTTCAATGAACACGAACTGTCATAGTCTATTAAAGATGCAAACCCCTCGCTGCACGTCAACTGCACCTTCAGCAAACCTCCTAATACATGCAGCACGAGGACTTTTATGATAATTTATGAGTGTCAAAAGTGGTGGATCTGTTGCGCAAAATATTTGACTGTGTGTCACTGAATCCCAAAGACTCAAAATAATACAAAACTATATAACTAAAGCGATGTCCACTGTGCTGAGCGAGAGCGCTTCTTGTTTGTTAAACTGAACAGTCACATCATCGATGACGTAAGCATGCTCCAGGTCAGAAGGTAAAAAATGCAGTGTGAGTGCAGGCCGAGGGGGAGAGTGGAGGGGGACAAGCGCGCTTTGGCACTGTTCAAGGCAACTGTAGCTAGTGTGAGCACGCTCTAAAACACACTTATTGCTCTGATTTTTATTTTCTGGCTGTTCTGGCATATTATATTTTAAAATTCAGCCAAGCTCAGATTTCAGGGGGAACTGGTCATCATGGCCCTTCAAGTGATCAATATGCGCAAAAGAACAACTGCAAAAATGTAATTTTCAATGAATGTCAATATAAATGCTTTTTTCAAAAACAAAAAAAAAACAACTAAATGCACAGAACATGAAGAATCGCACATCAACATCACAGAAGCATATTTTACATCCCGGACACTGGATCTGTGCCAAATTAATTAAATGGTTGGTGTTTATTCATTCATTCATTTTCTTTTCGGCTTAGTCCCTTTATTTATCAGGGGTCGCCACAGCGGAATGAACTTATCCAGCATATGTTTTACGCAGAGGATGCCCTTCCAGCCGCAACCCAGCACTGGGAAACTTGGCGTTTATGTTGTTTATAATTTATAATAAGTTGTCTCAATTTATTAAATGGCAATTTTAAAGCTATTTTAATTTAGTTTTTGCATTGTTCTTTGTAACGGTAACATTTAAAGGATTAGTTGCAGAGGCCTCGTAAAGAATTGAGTGGGTTTGTTTTCTAAATGCAGTTGACTGAAGTGCAACAAACATTTTAAAAAATAGCTTGAAAAAGTAACAAAGACGACTGAAAACTGAAGCTGTACTGCAAACACTGCATATATGTATTAGATTATTTTGAAAAAATATATAAATATCTGAATCACATTTGCCTGCAGTCTTAACCAGCCAAAGATTCAGTATATAGATATGATCCAGTCAAAGTTGGACCAAACAACACGTGAATGCTAGTACAATTAGGGGAGGAGAAAAAAAAATATTCACATCCAGTCTGACTCTATAGGGATAATTTTAATAAATAAATAAAATGCATAATAATTTTAAAAAATGCTCTTGGTTGGCTTGCACGTTATATTGCATTTGACTCAAAACATTTTTAACAACAATCAAAGCAAAGTCTGCTTAATATAAATTGTATGGTTATCCAGAAACCTCAACCTTAATTGTGTCACATTGCCTGATGGGGAAAATGGCATGTAAAGCAACGACATCCAGGTGAGAGTTGTTCAAGTGGAAGGCACTGGATGTGATAACTGCAGGGCACATGAGAGAGACAGCAGAGAGCACACAGGTGTCAAGAGTGCCTGTCATCTGTACCCCGAGGCTGGGCCGCAGGCACCACGGTCGGACTTCAACACAAAGACTCCCAAACAACCTACACACACACACACACACACGCACACACGCACACACATGCACACACACGCCTCCTTTATCTTAACACTGCAGCTACTCACAAATAAATGTTTCTAAGGGCCGGGACACACCAAGCTGATGCCAGACAACTAGCGCAGATGACAACCAACTGTATTGTCGGCTCGCATCTGGTCTTGTCTGGACTAAAAAGCTGCGCATGAACACCAAACGGACGGCAGCCGACTGAACCAAGGGTACACATTCTAAACCTGTGAGAGGACATGTGTTTCCACACCCACGGGGGGCCGTAATCAGTTTTCTTATTCCACAAAGGGAAACCAGAACATAAAACACAGACAGACAAAGCTCAAGCAAAGCACCATTAAGTACTATTATCACAGTAATTAATTTGATTGTGCAAATAAGTTTGATAATCTTATAATCCGTACCGTTTGCAGATTTTTGAGAAATGTAGCAAAATTACAGCCGGCCTCTTGTGTTCCTTCTTGACTTGAATTGTTTCAGTTTTTGTTCTAGTTCTCTGATTTGTTCCTGAATAACCAAATCAAAGTGCTCTCTTCAATCGACGCAGATTCTACAAGCTGAATTGGGCAAACAAGCTCTGACGTTAACACAACGAGAGGTAACGTGTGGAACACACCAAACCAACTAGCTGGGTTGACGGCCCGACGAAGCCCAACAGCCAACCATCAGCTTGGTGTGTCCCAGCCCAAAGAAGGAAAGTGTTGCCATTACCTTAAGTTAATGGTCACAATGCTTCAAGAGAGACTGACTACTCAAAATGTACATTCATTATATTCAAAATGTATAATGTTACTATTAGCAAGATTGTTAGCATGTTAAAAAGCCTCTGAGAAATTAATAATTTCCAAACTTACAAATTTGCTTTTAAAAACTTGTCTTACAACTAAAAAAGGCAGCAGATTTTGGCAAAAAAAAGTGTGTGTGTGTGTGTGTGTGTGTATATCTATATGCGGAAGCTAGGATTTGATAAACATTTAAACTAAAATGAAAAACTGATTTTTGTTATTAGGGCAAATCTTAGAGAAATCTTAAAAATCCAATAAACTATTTCATTGTCATTATAATCTTGATATGTTTATTTCACTATATAGTAGCAATTTTCTTCAAGGTAGACCAATTTATTTTGCCAGGTTACAATTAAGAACAGAGAGAACAGAGTTTCTGTGACTGGATTCTATATTATGGAAAACATAGGGGCCACTAATATAAAATTTAGTAAAACATGTCTTTTATTTACTTTGTAAATGAACCTTTTCCTATTCCTCATTTCCTTAAGACCAGCAAATCATCTTGATTGCATAGAAAACACTGCCAGCAATCATAACCATTTTTTACCTAAACTAAGCTTGATTAATTTTGGGGTCAGCAGTGGGTGTATACATTTAACAACATCTCCAGGACCAAGGCCCTGAATCTAGACAAGGAAGACAGAGTTTGTGACCCCTGGCTAAGAGAGAGCAGTTGGTGGAGATGCTAGAAAAGTGTGTATAAACAGAGGGGATGGGCTGGTGGAACGTGATCCCCTAGTGAAAAAAATGCACACGCAGACAAAATTGCAGAGCAAACCCCACCCTTTATTCCAGAGCATGTCTGCTGGAGTCTCTGTGGCTGGGGGCACAGAATGGCAGGAATTATTACACATGGACACAAGGACGGGTGTTGCTGGGTACAGTGCAGACCGGCTATGGAGTGGAAACTGGACCTGAGCAGTGGCATAAATTAAATATCAGGGAGGGGATGAAAGGGCCAGTCACACAGCTAGTGGGGTGGTGCCCCTTCTAAATGTGCCAGAGAGACATGAATCGTGTGCAAAATAACTGAATGTTGCAATCTAGTGTTGTCAAACAATCGATACCGAAATGTAGTGATGGACAATATTGGAAACATCTAACATTGCAATATTTCGTTTCGCCATGATATATATTGTGATATGAATATAATCTCAACAGATGATCTGAATAGCTCTATTTGGAAAGATTTCATTTATTTAGATTGACTGGGACGATCAAGTGAATCTGCTTAAATTATAATTAATTACCAGCAAAAATAAATAATTAGTGCTTTATGTTTTCTAGAGAGTCTAACAGTATTAAAGTACAAAAATTGAACAATCACATGTAAAATAACATGGTAATCATTGCATAAAAAATAAAAAAATAAATAAAAATAAAAAAATAATATATATATATATATATATGTTTTAATCTTTAATAATATAATCCTGCAATGTGTCTACTGCAGATACACACACATTGTGATATCGATGCTCAATCGATATATTGTTCAGCCCTACCGAAATGTATAAATGATACAATAATTACTTTTCTATAGACCATATTGAGGGATGTAAACAAAAACAATGGTCCCAATGCATTTCCTGTTTTACATTTTTAATTTCTATAGGTTCAGAGAATAATGTTATGAAAGCTGTTTTAACATGAAGTTATGATTGAATTGCCTCTTGTTACAGTTATGAAATAGTTTGATAACAAGCAGGAAATGTTCATGGGTCAATGACATGACCACACTGAAATGGTCTATAGTATGGATATCAGCTGTGCACGCTCCAACTGTGAGTTTATGCACACACCATAGTCACACAAGTCTCATTTAGGCCGCTTGAAGCAGTTATTTTGTTACGGCACACCAGTCTAGTTTGTTTCCCAGTTTCACTTTGTCCATTTATCAGGAGTTTTCAGTGGCTCATTACACAGCCAATGCTGCAAACTCCATATGAGTTTTAGGTTTCAGTTTAAAGATCAAATGCTAAATTTTGGTAGAGAACTCCTCACGTGCAACTTTGTCTGCGCATCTCTCTCAGCACACAAATGCCGAATTTCCTTTACTTGTTCACGAGCTTCAATGGATAGGGTAAATTTAGGTTAAAGAGGTCATGAACTGAGAAATCAACTTTTACTTAAGCATTTGATATACAATATCAAACTTCTTTTAGTCATTATACTAAAAGAACATCTGTAAGTTTCAGAGCTGAAAACGTCCTTGATACGGAAATAAAAGCTTCTATTGACACCAGGCCCAGAAAGCAGCAGATCCTGGAATGTACCTTTCTATGATGTCATAGGCCGGTTAAATACCACCTCCACTGAAGAATAGCTCCGCCCACTGATTCGCACAGGGCACAACTAGATCGAGCCATAGATGAGCCATAAATATGCAGTTGAAGATCACTAAATATAGTGTAGTTGCTGGTTATTAAACGTCGCTGCAAAACTTTCCTTCTGGAATATATAGGCTACACACACACAGTTAAAATGACAGACATCGTTTAACTTACGTATTATGTTTTTAAAATGATAAATGTTTCATTTTGTTTCTCATTCATTATCAATTAAGACTTTAGGCTAAAGATGGGTAGGCTATAGTACATATGTTAAATATATATTTATTACACTTATATAGTATATATAATGCATTTATTATATGTATACATTATTTGCGATTTCATACATTAATAATAGAAAAAGATATAGCATATTTTATTATACAGCATCGAATGATCTCTTTCTTTTGTCTGTACAACCAAAAAGTATTTTGAGTTGTTTAAAGAAAAGGTCTGTAAACTTACAACGTATACACAATATTTCATTTATATAACTGAAAACTTGACATCGTAGCCAGATCACATTCAAAATCAAAATGCTAAAAAACTAAGCATAAACGGATGCCATGGTATGTCACATTTCACACGGTTTTGTGTCAAGTTCACCATTCAACAAACACATTCAATTCCCCACATGAACTGACGGGGAGTGCAATGCAAGTTTACTATGCAGATCTGTTATCCAATCATAGCAGTGGGCATTTACTTCCAAGCATTTTGGCAGTGCAAGTGAATATTTGAACAACTGACCAGCAGGAAAAAAATGCATTGAGGCAAATTAAATGACTAAAGGGATCCTATTACGAATTTTAGTCACTATGTGGGGTGTATGTTAGGACAATAATCTACAAAATTTACTAATCTCAAAGTCCACTCCAAAGTGAGATGTTCCATTTTCAAGAACAACAACGAACGACCCGGTTGGACTTCCGGTGTCTGTGATGTCACAAAGCGGCCCATTATAGAGAAGGTCATTAAAAAAATCTTCCTAAGGAAATTTGAATACTTGTGATTTACCTCAGCCAATAACTTTAGCCTCTCCCTTTTTTACTACATTATTACCCTCTCATACATTAAGCAATAGTACTATGAAAGCCTACTTTTAGCCCTACCTGATCTCCAGCAAGGTAAAAATGGATTAAATATACTGACATTATAAATTCCATATAAAAAGTTTGCCACAACCCTATCGATCAATATTCTTGGCTCAAATTTATTGCGTTGGGAAATATCTGATATTCTCAAGTATTAAGTTCTCAAGTAACAATGATCATATTATTTGATCCATGATGGCTAACGGGTGCTGCCATATAGAAGTGTCTGTTTAACAGGGAGAACAATAGAGTAAACGTTACACTAA
Source organism: Danio jaintianensis (assembly GCA_903798115.1). Classification (NCBI taxonomy): domain Eukaryota; kingdom Metazoa; phylum Chordata; class Actinopteri; order Cypriniformes; family Danionidae; genus Danio; species Danio jaintianensis. The sequence goes on along the minus strand of CAIGQV010019101.1, from coordinate 12,013,704 downwards.
GGAATGCTTGGCTATTTAAACCCAAATGGGGTCAAATATGGACTAACCCAAACATTGGGTTAACTTTGGTCCTATTAATTTAATAAAAAAATAACCCAGCAGTTAGTTTAGTCTCTATTACACCCAGAATTGGGTTGAAATAACCCAGCATTTTTAAAGAGTGCGGTTTCCTAAATAGTGTGTATCTGTCGTGAATAACACATCGTCAGGTTATGTGTAAAATGATTCTTCCAGACATCAGCATGTATTTTACAAACCATAAAAGTTTTGTTTTGCTAGTAACGTGCATTAAAATGTCTGCAACCCCAAACAAAGGTTACTTCATTGAAACACTGATAAGCTTTGAACTTTGCGCTCATCTTTCTCTGGCTCAGTGCCAGCCATTGCAGACAAGACGGAACTTGCTGCACTGACAATGTGTGGCAGTACTGAAACACCGTCTAAGTTGTTCGCCAATCTCAGAACACTGGGTCAACAAAACAATTACAATACATTTTGTTTTTTGAAAGGCAGGCCTTCATCAGAACTACTTGAGTCAGTACAACTACTTAAGTATTTTGTGCCAGGCACAAAGTAATGGAAATTATGTGAAAACTACTGTGTTTTTCAAACCACAATGAGAGCATGTACTTCCCCCACAATACAAAAAAGACTTTGTACAAAAAAAAAAAAGCATAATAGAAGAATATTGTAATTTTAGTTAATGCTGTGGCAATATTTCCCAGTTTCCCTCAGCCAGAGCATACTGAATGGAGTGACATTTTCTCAATTTCAACTTTTCCTTTATTTATTTTTTAATGTCTAGACCACACGGTCAACGACTTGACACAAACTTAGTTTAAAAATGCAAAAATCATACTTGTTGACACCACCTGTCTTCATTAAATAAATAAACAAAAACCTTGCAAACTGCAACAAGCTAACATTGAATTAGAACAAAAAACAACAACTGTAGTCTGACTGCAGTGATACGGTGCTGGGAAATGAGCACAATTTGTATCTCTAGCACACTGTCAACAGATGGCCAGCTGCTCATCGTGATAATCAATATTCTCATAAGGCAAAGTAGACCTGCACCAATTAGCGGTTTTGGACTTGTGCCTTCTAGTAACAGGGATGGAGAATTTGTAATACCAGTATGCTTAATCAATGGATACCTGGCTAGAGATCTAGAGGGGCTAAAGGAAAGAAAAGAGAAGTCTTTCATAATACTATTGCTTAAGGTATGAGTGGGTAATAAAGTAGCAAAAGAAAGGGAGAGGCTGAGGTTAATGTTTAATGTAAATGGGTCACTATTACCATGTATACACATGGTTTTAAGATGTATTTTGGATCGAAAGGATCACAAGCAGATCCATTTACACCCATCTCTTACACTGTAAAAAAATTCTTGCTGCCTTACATTTTTTAGTTGAATCAAATTAACTTTTCTAGTCATCTTAACTTGGATCAGTCAAACTGACCGAAAATACTAAGTTAAACTTTGTATAACTAAAAAAATGTAGTAAAATGTAGTTGAAACCTGATTAACTTATTAAAATAAGTTAAAGCAACGTGACATTTTGCATTACATTTTTTACAGCATAATTTTAGTCACGTTTGACAACTTTCTTGATTTTTTTTTTCCCTATGGATGGGTGTATGTATGGGTTTTTTCCTGATCTAATATAGCAAAAAAAAGCTTGTTTACTTTATATATGAACGTGGAAGAATGGTTTGATTTCTTCTAACAGAAGTAAAACTATATCGAATGCGTTTTTGTTAGAGTCAACACCGCTTGACAACAGACCACTGTGGTTTTTTAATTAATTATCATTTTATTTGCCTCAAACTGAGCACACAACTTCATTGAGCAAAGATTAAATATCATATCGCTTGCAACAACATATCAACAACGTATTACAAAATCTTTAAGTAGGTCAGCAGGCAGTGTAAGTTAATAACAGATGTTAACAGGGTCCATGATTAAACAGGTTATGTTATAACAAGCATATTAATTGAGCCGTTTATTACTGACCATCATCATAGTCCGTCTACCCACAAGAGAGGCACCAAATTTGGAGTCAAAGAAAAACATTTGATTTTTAATATTCCATTTTGGATGAATCAGAGTCATCAACAGGGTAGTCAGAATAACTGCAGTGCTTTATGTGGCTTGTCAGGACAAAAAAATACCTTGCCTTTTCATATTAACCCAAGGACATGTGCTACATTATCAACTAGTACACAAAATGCAGTGAACAAACTCTCAAAATTCCACCGGGGACAATAGCTAAGATGACTTACGGTGAAGGCTGAGGTTACCTGTTCTAATCCCACAGCTTGGGTTCATGGGTATTTGTTTTTGACAGCTGGATCCCATTTCTCAGGCAACCAGAGTGCAATGTCGTACAGAGATGAGCATGCATGCTGTGGAGGTATTACTGGACCTCCCCTCTCTGCAAATGGCAACAGGCATGATTGCTTCCAAGAGGCTCCACTAAGACTTTGTCACCCTCTTTAATTTACGGCAAGAGTTTACACAATGTCCTGCTGTCCTCATTCAACCCGATCAACTTCTGTGATGTGGCAGCAGGACCTGGAAACTAAATGTTGCTCTGCTGTTTAGATTTGACTAAGCTTTTCTGAGGCCAAAGAAAAATCCCAAGCTTCTGTGTCTTAGTGCTGTGGCATATAGCTGATGATCTATGTCCAGAAGAAAGTTTATCCTGGTTATGCACTAGTCTGCTCAAGCAGTGCCAAAACTCTTCATTTATTATGTGACAGCTGGCTCATAATTTAGTGTTTCCCAGGCAGAAACATAATGACCTTTGGGCCAAGAGAAGAAACACTTGAATTAATTTTCACTTATGGCATTTCTCAATCCAAAATTGACTCCAGTTTAAATTCTGTACGTCTTATTACATTATTATGCTGTTGTAAAATCATATTATCAGCGGCAAAATGGTCCTTAAATGACAATAACATCACTTATCGCAATACATTCTGATTTATCTATAGCAGAGCAAAAATAATTTATCATGACAGGCCAAGAGATTAGAGCTGCTGGATTTACAACATGTAAATTCACCGACTTCTGCCAAAATATATGAAAGTAAGTGACTATATTACTGAAAGAAGAAGAGAGTAAACTCTCTAGTTTCTTAAACATAATGTATCTGATGTGAATAAAGCACATTTAGGTTTAAAATAATTCTTATTGCTTATTCCTATTGAAATCAGTGTGCAGTTTACAAACCATAAACGTTTTATCTTGGTAGTACTTCTGAATCCTAAAATAATTGCTATGTGATTGAAAATACAGAAAGGTTGCGAGTTACAATGTCTTTCTCAGTGCAAGCCATCGCAGGAAAGTTGATTTGAATTTAGTAAATGAACATGTGATGCACTGAACTTTCTAAACACTAAACACCAGAGTAGACTGATCACACCAGTGAGATTGTAGATCAAAGGGTTAAATTAATTGTTAAGATTTGTAACCTGCAAACTCTGTGAAGTGGACACTTATGATGCATCTTGAAATCGAAACATGTGAAAATCACAGATGACGGCAAAACATCAGGATTGTACATTTAATTCAGATTTAAACGTATACGCTGTTTTTACAGGCTAATTGTTATGATGTATTTGCAGGCCTAGTGTGTCCACTGTTTATTATAACAGGGGTTTGAAAAGTGTGGAGTGTAAACAAGTTACTGTTCAGGTACTTTAGCTGCTCATTTAGGTCCAATACATGCTTATGTGTCAAAATTCTTGTCTTAGCGTGTATTCATATAATAAGGAGCTAATGTTAAACTGCTGAGAGACATAAGTGCATTTGGTCTCAAAATTACAGCAGCCTTATACATGGCATGTGTCCACCACATATTATTATATATTTTCTATATTATATACCACATACACATATTTTATGGATATATTCATTAAAAACTGCATAGATATTGCATAAATATTTGTATTTAATCAGTTTAATTAAGTTTTCAAGTATCAAATAATGCTAAAATATATCTTTTATCTTGTTTAATTTAATAAAAACATGCACGAGAAGCTGCTGCTGTAACCGATGCCACCTTGAAAATGCTGGTCACTGACATGCAGCCATTGTTTGTGTAACACTCACTGTGTGGATTAACAAAAGAAAGAAAAAGTTATAATAATATATCAATTGGAAAAAAAAATTGGTCGATTAATCAATTATGAAAATATTGGTTAGCTGCAGCCCTAGAGAAGATAACTGCACTTCAATATATTTTAGAACTCTGCCAAAGGAAAAAAGGGGGGTTGGGGGTGGGAGTAGGGTTGTTGGACACAGAAAAACAAACAACCATATAATATAATAATTAGAAAATAACATGAATAACGATAAGGATTCACATTTTGGGCATCATGGGAAACTAGTCAGAGTCACATAAGTTAGGGACGCAAAGCCAAAGCTCACTCTTGTTTTATCAAGTTTCTGGCAGATGGATTGAGTGACATTACTTGTAACAATGACCCCTTTATATTTAGTTTGGCTATATAGTGGCAAAGTAACGGCCTCCTAAGAGGAAGGGGCTGACTGTTGTTTGAAAAAGGCCAGGAGATGACCTCTGGGGTCAGCAATCTAAACTCAAAGCAATATGGAACACTCATTAAACATTAATAGTCTGAACCAATGACACAACAACCTCTCAGCTGAATTTTTACTCATTGTTTTAATGAATTACAATTTTCCATTTATTCAAAACATAAAATAAAATATTTCAATACAGAGATTAAGAGCATTAACAGCAAGACGTTACACTGCTATTTCTATTCAAATGACGCATTGCACAACCAAGCTTCAAAGTCTTCATTAAACATGAATGAAAAATGTAAGATTACCCAACTGGAACAGTAACGCTGATGTGCTACATTTTGTATTCATCTTAATAAGCACCCACATAAAAGCGGACTTATTTTGAACAATTTATGAGTTTACTATTTAATGTAATTCCAGATTGAAGACTAAATTCAGTCTGCACTCCAGAAATCAGGGTGTCCTACTAAACCAACGGTCTCAAACTCAATTCTTGGAGGGCCACAGCTTTGCATAGTTTAGCTCCAACCACCTCCACAACTCACACCTGCTTAATAGTCTCTAGTAGTTTTGAACACCTTGATTAGTTGGATCAGCTGTGTTTAATTAACTGTGCAGAGCTGCGGCCCTCCAGGAATCGAGTTTGAGACCTATGTACTTAACTAACCAAACACAGCAAGTTTGCATAATTTCAACTGAACACAATCTGACATTTACCTGAAAGGGGACAAGATTTGACATGTTAGCTGAGACTTTGAACCCCACCAACAAGAAAAGGGCAAAGAAAACAACATGCATCAGATGAGAAGTTGTGTGCAACTTGCACCAAGCCTAGTAAATAAGAGCCAGACACTTCAAATGTGTGTTCTATAATGTCTCCCTGGAGTGCATGAAAGCCATTTAACACGTTCAAACATCAGAACAAACCAGATGAACACAATTTTGGCAATTCAGGCTTGTCCCATGCTTCTCAACAGCCCAACCGCATCATAACCAAGGCCAGTCGAGCTCCAGCTCAAATAAGCCTCTGTTCAGGGCTCGCTGACCAGCTCTCTAATCCAGAAGCATTTTCCTGTGCTGGCTGTGAGACCACACTTTATGCCAGGCAGAAAACCTTACGCAGCAGTGCTTCCACGGTCCACAATGATCCGGCCCAACATTCTCCCTCTCCCTCTTGGTTTGGAATTTCCTTTAGACGGCCCATTGCAAACAGCCCACAGTCTGTGGAAAAACTTGAAGCTATAAAACATTTTTAGATGAAAAGGGAGCACAAAAGACCAAAAAAAAAAATGAGGCTGAGAGAGAATTGTTGTGCGAGTACCATGTGTACCATGAAAACTCTGACTTGTCCCATGAGTACTAGTACAGGCTGATATCAAATGCACGCAACTTGATATCAACTAGATGGACAGCTCGGCATCACCATCAGGTAGGCCTGACGACAGAATAATGAAGGAGCCAGAGGGACAGCCAAACAGTTTCTTTACCAGGCCAGATTGCATGCGTTGGTGTACTTGCGAAAGGCCGGGTGGTGTAAAGAGAACCCTTGGTCTTACAGAAGGAACAGCAGGGACATGGAAGCCACAAAAGACTGTATACTCATGAAAACACAGAGCACATTGCACTTTGGCAGGGTATGTGCACTAACTCCAGTCTCATGTTATATTTTGAGCCTCCCCTAAAAAATGTTGTCTTCCAAACGCTGCTATTTATGATGCCATTTATCATTTGGTTCCCCAATAACCTTACACCCAAATGGATCCTTGCCATTCTGGAAAGAGGTTGTAATCTTGGGATATTTGTGGTGAAAGGGTAAGCTGGGATTTAAGCGTTTGTTTTCTAATTGTCCTGTGGCTGTGTGCTGAAGTGACTCATCAGAATCCCTCACACTGACAAACAAGCACACTCTTTCTATTGCAATCGCACGTACTGACATGCTTGTAAACATTCTCAAAAGTAGGTCACAGTTTGCCATTTCTTTAACCGTCTCCCTAAATCCCACCTCTGACAGTGGTCGCCCACTCCTCTTTCCCCAAACCCGGCCCCATTTTACCAGGGCCCCATCTCTCACACAAGCACGCATGTGCATTCCCCCTACATAGAGCGAGATTGCATAACGAAAAGGGCAGTGAGGGGCCCTACTGAGTTTTTAAGGGACAATAGCAAAGTCAGGGCGCCTCTCTCTATGAGCAGAAGGTCTTTTTCATATGCAGATCCTTTGCCATGTGTGTGGAGAAAGGACTGAGCTGGCTTTCCACACTTTGACCAATCAGACCTCTACAAACTTGACAGAAAATATGAGTCTGCAATCAAGAGTAAAAAAAAGAATTACCAAGCATTTTAAACAGCCTAAAGACAAAGCATGACTACAGGTAAACTAAAACAGAAGAGTACAAATGTTTGCTCTATTTGTGAATTGTATTTGGTAATCTTAACTGTAAAAACGGTCTAATTATGCTGACACACAAGTATATAAGATCAGACATTCATTTTACTCAATCGGTGTATTATCTGGACACTAAAAAGATTACAGTTTCCTCATCTAGCTTTTATCATTTTACATGTGTACATGTGAGTTAAATTATTAGCAAGTTTGCTGCCAAAAGACAGACCATTGTAGATATTAGCCATAATATTGATTCAGGAAAATTGCGTAGTCGTTTGTTAATCAGGTTTTGAAGTAGATCTTGGTGTTCAATTTAATGCAAACATCTGAGAAGCACCATAGTGCCAAAAACATGGTAAATCTTATATCATGGTATATCTTCCAGGAAGTCCTCTAGAAAACATGCCTAATTTGAGATTTTATAAAATAATGATGATTTAAATGAATGACGTCCAACATCAAGACCACCCTATTTACCTCAGCTCACCAATAGTATTGGCCCAAAAAAACAAAAAAAACAAATGAGAATCTGACAATATTCTGCAAAGGACTGGGGTTTGCTTGAGTTTAAAAGACCTGGTGTCCATCATGTGTCCAAATAAAGTGTCTCTTAGTTTCTACTAAACCAATATCTTCCCATGAAACAGCACTCATCCGAAAGCTAATAAATGGCACTGAAAGAGTGACGTTACATTAAGACTGTGGATGAGGTTTGTTTCTGATAGGTGATTATGATGATGCCACCGAGAAATCAGTGCCGAGAAATGCCACAGAGAAATCAGTGCTTTATTTTCAGTTGCCTCAATCCCTCAACTGAACCATGAATGACTGGATCCTAAACTTCTGAAAGATGTGTGCCATTTCTTTAAAAAGCTGGCGATGAGTTGCTTCATATTAAATATGGCAATGTATAAAAACAAACCACTGTTATAAACACCTCTGGGAGGAAACGGGCTGCAGTACAGCATGCCATCATCTGAACGTGCTCTTTTTGTCTCCCTTAAATTTGAGGAGCCGCTGAGTGCAGGAATCCGTGGGTATGTGAAGCGTAAAAAAAATGAGTCATGGTGACCTACATAGGCAGCGTATGGAAGAGAGGCTGAGGCTTCTGCATATTTAATTATTTACCAAGCCAGATTCTTTACCTTTCTGAGTGAGGAGAGAACGCAAACAAGAATATAGAGAGAAGTAGCAAACAGCATTCAAAGCCGTCAGGCAAAGTAAGAGTTTGCAGAGGCAGCCATTACAGAGTGTTCCTAAAAGACAGGGTCCTCTACTCACTCCCTCCAGCAAAGCAAATCAGCTAATCAGAGAATAAATATCTCCTTCTTGAATACAGAGGTTTCATCTCTTCCCCATCACTGCCTCAACACTCTCCAACTCAACAGAATCTCACACCAAAAACAAAGCCAAACAATGGGCACACATGGGCAAGGCAGCATTTTTGAGATATGACTTGTACTGTTTTTGCATTGAACTGAATCTTGCACATTTGCATTGAATACTTGGATGACCTTCTGCATTAGCCAAAAACTAGCAGTATATAATCCAGAATATAAAACGCACTGCATGATGGCATTCATTATGATTTAACTATCACCACCAATACTATAATTAGTTGGGTCAACTATAATTTAGGGTTAACATAATACCATTTTTTTCATATCCAACACCATTTAGTGTTGGGTAATGTTGACCAATAAAGCACTGTACAATGTCTAATGTGAAACACCAATCGTGTTCCTGGAGGGCCGGTGTCCTGCCGAGTTTAGTTCCAACCCTAAAAAAAAACACACCTAAACCAGCTAATCAAGGTCTTAAAAGGTATACTTGAAACTTCCAGGCAGGTGTGTGCAGGCAAGTTGGAGCTAAACACTGCAGGGACACTGGCCCTCCAGGACCCTTGGACTATGACATCAGAGTGTGGTGAAAGTAAATGCATACAAACATACAGGTTTAAACATACAATTTTGTCTTTATCAAAATTGTTTAACAAATATTGTAGAACATAATATTGCAAAGTATCAGGATTTATAATGTGAATAAAATTAACGACTTCAGCCATTAAACAAAAGATTCACAAAACAATCTCACAAAGAAACACACCAGTTCATGAGTGCTGCATGGAAGCTAGAGTTTGAAGAGAATGAAGCAGTAATAGCCTATTTAAAACAGAATTTCAAATGCATATTTTATTTATTTTTGCAAAGAAATATTGGGACCGGTAAAAGAAAATTCTGCTTTATACATTTATTTTTTTTTTGCCTCCGATACAAAACGTAAGATTATCAACAGCAGTTTAAAATCAATCTTGCCAGCATGGCTCAACAGCCTGTCCCACTCTGTTTATGAATGAGCTCAGTAGGCGGAGAGCAAGCGGTGTTTAGCAGCTGTTTCCTATGATAGTTTGAACTGTGCATTCAACCACATGTGCGTCTACACTATGAGAGCAATCTGATCAAATGCATTTCTACCTCCTCTGGATGTGCTCGAAAGTGGACAAGATTAAAACGTTTGACACCCTGTTTACAACTGTGCTTGGCATTGTCCACTTGTGATAGGATTGACAAAAATGCATTTTAATACCAGGTGTAAACAGGGTCATTGTTTATTTTTTTTGGTCATCAGGTTGATGCTGCGGTTTATGATGAATAAATAATGATAAATAATCATTATTTAGAAACGATGTTGTCTCAACATTGTACAATGTCTAATGTGAAACATTGTGATAGACTATGACAGGGGTCACCAATCATGCTCCTGAAGGGCTGGTGTCCTGCAGAGTTTAGCTCCAACCCTAAACAAACACACCTGAACCAGCTAATCAAGGTCTTACTAGATTTACTTGAAACTTCCAGGCAGGTTTGTACAGGCAAGTTGGAGCTAAACACTGCAGGGACACGGGCCCTCCAGGATCTTTGGACTCTTGGACACCCTGTTTACACCTGTGCTTGGCACCCTGTTTACACCTGTGCTTGGCGCTGTCCACTGGTGATCAGATTGACAAAAACGCATCATAATACCAGGTCTAAACAGGGCCATTGTTTATTTTTTGGTCATCAGTTTGATGCTGCTGTTTATGAAGAATAAATAACAATAAATAATCATTATATGGGAACGATATCGCCTCAACATTGTCGTCTATCGGTTCAAACCTAAATCAACCTACAATGTACCCACCTTTACAAGTAAACATAATTTTAATAATTATAAAAAATTACTTAACTGCCTAACAACATAACTTGACAAAAGTAGTAGAATTTTAATTATAAAAAATATACAATAAAGCATGAAAGCTTTTTTGCATATTTAACCTGGAGTTGAACCGTATGTAAACACCTGTATGTAAGCTCAATGTATGCACAAAAAACTGACTAAGTGGAGCGCGCCACTACTATAACACAAGTATGAGAAGAAAAAAAAAAAAACTATTTAAGTGCAACTATTCTTTATCATGTTATTCATTGTCCATATAAAGATAAGGAAAATAAATTAATTTGACTTACAGCTTTATTAATTAACTTTTGAGATCCACTGTTACTGTTATTTACATTGTTATTGTTACACTTTTGGCTATTATATTTACAGTTTAAAATTTAATAATGTAGCAGTCTAATATGGTGGATTTAGATACAGGAAATCGGTCTAGTATTATTGTACAAAATGACCAATGAGTAATTTCAGCATTATGGATGTGACATTTGCAGCAAAAAATCAAAGCATAAATTCACAAGGAAAGTATATGTTAACATTATATTGAAACATCTGTTTATATTTTACAAAACAACTAAGCACAGAGTTATGGGATCAGAAAAATATCAATCTGTAAAAAAACGTTTGGATTTTAAATGAGGAAAATAAACAAACATGCGTTATGGATGTGACCAAAAAGTTAGCGAGTTCACAGTATACAACATACTTTGTAGAAATTCTGTGAATTAAACTGCACAACCCAAAAGAAATCATGCTAATCAAAAGGATAAGAGTTGGCTCACTATAGAAGAAAAATTATTGATTTTATTTAACATTTTTACATTTATGAGGGAAAAGCTTTGTTATGGATGTGACACCTCTCTGTTATGGATGTGACAGCTGTGAAATTGGCACTTGTGTGACACTGCTAAATCAAATATAATTGTTTGAAAACATTGACAGAGACATTTCTGAGTATAAAAAAAAAAAAAAAAAAAGTAGTAAAATACTTGCTTACACAAAAATGTAGAAACGGTTTCGCTATTTTGGTCATTTGGTCAACTTTTCATGGCAAGGTTGACATTTGCATGGAATTGCTCCAATCTCTATTTACAGGACGCTATTCACACACAGCATTACAATCTTAAAACATACTTTTTTCCAGAAGCACACAGTATGCTGCAGTACTATTCAGATAGCCCTTGCATTCATTAGCATGAGGCTAGCTTGCAGTCTAATGTACCTTCAAGGCAGTGCTGAAGTGTTTTCTCATGCAGCGCGAGGGCAACTACATTCCATCTTTAATCAATAGGCTCTGCAGAGGTCTTCAGCTCCCTTTGAAGCAGAGGCCTGGATCTGGTTTCCTAATCACCCGCACCCTTTTTTTCCTTTCCAATACAATGAAGCTGTTTTCACATATTACATACAAGACCAGAGCAGCAGCTTACGAAGAATGTACAGAGAAGCCAATTTCAGGTACAATCCAACAAAAAAAGAGCCAGGCGAAATATTTATTAAATCAAAATAGACAAACTAAAACAAAACTGGTTTCCGAGTGTCTCACCTCTAATGCAGACTCTTAACCAATGGCACAAGGGCTTAGTGCCAACCAAACCAAGAGTTTACAAATCACAGAGCCTGAGGAGCATTAGTGAGGCCGAAAGGCACTCTGTGAAATGGCAAGTGTAGGCTAGAGCAAGCTAAGTGTTCTTAATTGTTCATGCTTTGTGGGAATAGAATGAATGGAAAACAGAAACAGAAAAGGAGTACATTGATCTGGCAAGAGGAGACCACAAAACAAACCCAGCATGAGCAGCAACTCACCACAGCCCAGCGTTGATGGGCCGACTCCAGACAAACATCCTTACAACCTGCTCTGCCTCAGGTGTGCTACAGACTAGAGTAATTAACTCTATTCACACACACTCATCCTGTCTGGATTATTACTTTACCCCAGACATGAGTGTTTAATGCTCATCTTCATAGCTTTTTTGCCTAATGTCCACTGACACAGTTCACAAACAGAAGCATCTCTTTAAAACGATTGTTACATGCACTCATATTAAACTTCTGTTCAGCAGCCTGTTTGCAAAAACCAACAATGGCTAATACTACAACTTTATTCTATATCTCTTACAGTCTAATACATTGTTCTTATTCTCTTATTATTTTAAACAGTCTAATTAAAATATAGTTTGGAAAGATTAACTTTCAGTGAGTGTTCAGTGATAAAGGCAAAGCAATCTAAAATGTAAAAGTAAGATTAGGGTTGGGTATCGTTTGAGGTTATTTCGATACCGGTGCTAAATCGATACTTTTAAAACAAAAAGATTATTTGACAAAAATTTTTTTTAATCATTATAATTGAACAATATAATTATATATTTATAATAAGTTTAAAGTATACATTAATTCAAATTTTATATATTTGAATTGCATTAATATATTTCTTTTGATCATTTATTTGTTAGCATGAATGCAAGATTTGCATTATGCATTTAACATTACATTATCTTTCCACTAACCTGTGGAAAGGCTGTCATCAAAATTTGTGAACTTTTTTCTAGGGCTGGGGCTTGTGACTACGTTTACATGGACATGATCTAATGATTTGCCTTAATCTAAATAAGACAATAATATGATTAAGGTGTCTATAAGAGTTACTTTTTGAATGTTCCTTTCATGATTCCGTGTTACATGTTATAGCACACAGATCCATTAATGTCATTGCGTCACCGTGCTATCCAAGTTTCCTCCGCAATTTCATGTAATTTTAATTTTGAATTTTTCGACTTTAACTGCAGTTCGGCAGTTTCACTTTCATTCAGGAACATTTCAGTCATGCCCCCCTGACGAACTGAGGTATTAAATGAGAATATGAAGTAAGGACTGGTGGAAGAGTGTTGTTTTAATGGAATTTGATACCGCACTGTAATCAAAAATCGCTGTTTACATGGTAGACTCTTAATCAGAGTATTGTCTTCATCATATTAAAATCACAAAGTGTAAAATGATGTCGCAAACTGTCAAAGACAGTGCATTCCTCTGCCTTTAAATTAATTCCATGAGCCCTCAGTTTGACGTGTTTCCCCCGTTAAACGCAACTTTTGTAAAGCATCTGCTTCACGTTGCTGTGTCAGAATCCTTGCTTGTAAAATATAGCCGCACTTTAGATCGCTTAGTTTAAGCAAATTAGATGAAAGCGATCATGCGTGTTGATGAAGGAGCCGCTCTTCGGATGCGCTGTACTGCATGCTTTACCTTCTATATCGAAGCAACAAGATCAAACGCTTAATATCGCCAACGAAGTCCGTATCCCTCCAAGTTGTTTAGAATTATATGTTTAGGGATGGTGTGACAACGCGTACCTACACCCTAGCAGTGTAGTGCTATGTACACATTGTTTATTTATCATATTATTGAGCCGGTAGGTATGCACAATAATAATAATCAGAACATAGTCTGAATAGCTGATAATGACTTAAAATGTAAACACTGGCACCTGCCAAATTATGCTGATATGTATTGATTATGCACATTCTTATGTCCACCAGCATAGCTTATAACAAGATCTCGTCAGCAGTGTGAACTTTGGCCTGTGGGGTGATTTTTAGATTCACTGATTTTTTTCAGATTGCTTCCTTGACCTTTTAACAATCCAATACAACACATCCCCGTTTAGAGCAATGCACACTAGGTGTACCAAAATCAAACGAACAAAGGTGTTTTCTGAGCTTGGGTTAGTAGTGTTATGGCAATGCAGGCGGCAGACTCGGGACGTCTGCTTTCAATCAGAGCTGCCCTTAAAGCAAACAACAGCAAAACAGAGCAGGCCATCTACTTTATCTCTGTCTGTGAGGCTACCTCCCGGAGGGACTCGACAAGACTCATTACGCTCAATCAGCACTGCCCCCACTTCATAAGGAGCTCTTACTATATGACCGCCTGAGTCCTCATTCAACCTACGAGACTAGACTCCATTCAACATGATTCGTATCGGGCTGATTCCAGCAGGGAGCGGTGGGCCATTCTGGATATGAAATTCAATATATAGTATGGATGATTGCTGAAGCGGCCCATGGTGACTGGACAGGTGCTTGTGTGTGTGCGTGTTGCAGTGTCTACAGGGATGTTGTGCATTATTGATGACAAATACAGCAGGCAAGGCTATGGAGTCCTAATGCACAGAATATCTACATAAAGTAAAGCATATTGTGTTACACATTACATCACCCAGAAACCTCCTGCTTCACTCAGTCGGCCCATCTGCAGCACACATCCACCGGGATGCATTTTTAATCAAGGCTAGGGATCGAATATGCCCAATGAATAGGCTCAGATAGATCCTGATCACAAGATGGAAAACTAAATCTAATGAACAATAATCTACAACCAAGAACATTCAAAAACTGATCGCTACTTTATGACGGCTTTAACTCTGATTTCCTTGAGAGAGAGAGAGAGAAAGAGAAAGAGAAAGAGAGAGAGAGGGCTTTGAGTTCATTGCAATATCAGCTTCCCTGGTCATTTGATGGCAAAAACAGATAAAACCTAAACAATTTATTAATAACACTTTTCTATACCTAATAGGTTTATAAACAATAAAAAGACATTAACAACAATAAATAAATAACAAATAAAATAAGATCAAAATCTAAAACATCTAAAAAATCTAAAAACTTTTGATTAAAAATAAATAATTCTGATACGTGTTCTGATATAAAATAGGGCATTGCAAAAGTATATATTTCAGATGGCTTCAAAAGTCTGCATTATCTGTGGTCATTTCAGCAGCACAAATCCCACAGAACGCATCATGTGCTTAAGTGTTTAGGGTTTGTAACTGCAAGAATGCGCATTACCTTGAAGAACCTCGTAAACAGCATGGGCCGTTTTGGATTTGTGTGCCAGTGCATACTTCACTAATGAAATAGTGCAGCAAAGCAAGAAAAACATGCACAGAGATGTTGCTTAACAAAGGTGCAGGTGTGCTATCAATAACAATAAAGAAAAATATCCTTCTAAACGAAACAGTGTTGCACTGCAGATTAATAAGAGCTCACATTGTGGTGAGAAAAATGAACAGGCCTGTCTGCAGTGGGTAATATTTACCAACATGCAGATGCTTTATTCCACAATCTACAGCAATTTCTGCACATGGGACATCATGGCAAAATAAATAAATAAATAAATAAATAAATAAATAAATAAAATGCCTACAATTTAGCATCTACTAAAATACATTGAAATAACTGCTACAAAACTTGTTAGATGCTGCACAGAAAAACACAATGTCAGGCATGCACAAGAAAGGACAGGAAGTTTAAGTTTAAGCTTAGATACTTTTTTTTTTACATTTATAACAAAAGACGTGTGCAAACCAAGAAATTAAAAGAAATGTGACAGAACGATAGGAAAAGAGTGGGATGTCTTCTCCGCACGTCAGCGTCGAAGGCCACTGATTTCTATGAGCTTTTCAGCGACGTGATAAAAGAGCTTCTCTATAGCAAACACAAAAGCAACAGCAACATAGCATAGATGAGCGCATCCACAAAGCTGTTAGTTTGTGAGGCCTAGCATATTTCAGGTAATCAAGTACATTCATTCGCCAAGTATTAAACCATGACCTTCACATGGACCTCAACTATATAGGCAAACAAATATGAAACATTAAATAGAACATTCGCCTCTTTGCTTCACCAATTAATCAGTTATCTAACTCAGGTAGGTCGTATAGCTCTTGAAGCGAAGGAATTACCAAACTGCTTGATGATCTACAGGCCCAGCAATGCCGGACATGCAGAACTCACACACAACAAGCTTCAGATTGTAGAGTATTCAAAGTGTGCATTTAGAATATTGTCACTGCCTGTAGAGCCTGAGCCACCAGTCCTCTCTCTCTCTCTCCCCTCCCCCAGCAGCTTCCCCTCCCCCTCACTGCGGCAGCGCAGATGGTAGCTCAGTGACCTCGTCATTCCTGCCTCCTTGTTTTGATCCTGCAGTCCTGATTGTTCAGGCTAATCCCACACTCCCTGAGTCCTTGGCTGAGTGCCAGCGCTGTTATTAAGCACACAAAGGCTTTTCATTCCTGCTACCGTCACCGCTTCTGCTGCTTTCTTATTTTCTCTTTTTAGCCATTTCTCTTTCACTCTCTCTCTCCTGTTTGGTCTCCATGACCAGGCCAGTTTCTACCTCTACAGCTGTGCCCAGATCTAGCACTGGTAGGTGGCCTCGGTCTCTCTCTCAGTGCTGTTCATTACTAGATTTTCAGTGTAAGGTCATTCCCTTATGTTGACACAGAAAAAATAAATAATCTTGGATTGCCGTCACTGAGCCACTGGTTCTCAACTGGTTGAACATCAAGTGGTGACCAACAGGAGTATGATAATTGTGTAACATAAATAATGCAGGCAAACATTGTCATTTAATTAAAAACAATATATAATTTTTTAGCAAATGCATAAACCAGAAGTGTTATTAACTTGGGAAAGGCCTGCCTGCATCCTGCACATTCTACAAAACGCAGCCCTCAACCCAACTGCAAAAGTGCACTGTAATGCTGGGTTCACATCAAATGTGGAATTAAGTATTGGCATGAGTAAATTACATAGAAAGTCATTGCAAATGCACAAATGGAGGCAAATTAACGTCACGTGGCACAGATGACATGGAATGTGACATGTTTACCATAAAAGAGTGGAATTAACATCAAATGTATCTACTACCCAAGTTCAAATAATTAAACTCAAGCAAAAAAAATTGTGAGCGCGAGTGATTTGCTTTAGGTGTGAACTCAGAATAAAAATGTTAAATTGAAAAAACAAATAAACAAACAAACAAACAAACAAACAAACAAACAAACCGGAAGGCACTTGCCTTCATTCCCTCTCAAAGAGTAAGAACAGAATCTATCCCTTTATCTATGGAAAAAATAACTAAGTGGAATGTGGAAACAAAAACATGAGAAAGTTAAGTAGAAGAACTACTAATAACACAAACTAGGGCATCATAAAATTGCCCAGTTGATTGTTGGTTTGTAGGGGTATTACTTGCTGGGGCATGGTTTGAAGTACTAGACAAAGATTTTTTACAATGTGCCTAACCCTGGGCTAATCGTATTGATGTTATACATCTGCTATTAAGCCAGGGTTATGAAACCCTGCTTTAAAACGCCATATTGTGGTGCATACAAATTAAGTATGACATAAGTGGTCTTACAATGTTATGATTAGATCCTAAGCAACAGACAGCATCTATTTTTTCACAAGCTTGGGACAGTAATGAGTTTGAGCTGAAAGTAAAATGAAGACCTCAGAAAGACAGAAACCTCTATAACATAGTCGACAATACAGAAGATGGAATAAAAAGCTAAAGCTGTTAAACATGTTGCATGCCGCTGTCCAATCAGTGACACAGACACTATAAATATGCAAATAAGAACATTAACCCAGGGATTAGGAACGTACAGTGTGAAATGCCAGCAGCTAAATGTATATGAAGGGTAAAGCGGTAGCAGTGCAAACGTGAATAAAAATAATTCAGATTTAGAATGACCCATGGTTATCCATTTTAAAAGTGAAAAGCTTATAACGCAGTTGGACAAACTTGAAATAACCAAGCTACAATAGAACCAATGCCGGACCAAATACTGTATTTGTAATAGCCACACTGCCAATTAGCAGATTACTTTGTGCAAAAATACAGTATAGATTGTTTTTGGCGTCCCCAATGTTTGATATCAAACGAGTCAGTTTTCTTCCCTCCTTAAAAAGAGTTCTAATAAGCACATGGAGGTACTGACAAATACACTGTATGACCTGATGATTAGGTTATGATCAACACAAGATTTATAAACAGGCAAATATAGGTTTAAATCTAGATATGTGGCATCTGCATCTGACATACATTCAAAGAAATCAATCTTAAAAATATTATACTACCACAGCATTGTCAATTTTTAAAGAGAATAATATTAATGAAACAGGCTTGTGTGCCAAATTAAAGCATTATAACAAGTTTGATTCCTGATATATATTCTGTGGTGCACCTACCCTATCATTGATGTTTCATTTTCAGACAATTTGAAGATCTCTAAACCTGCGGACATTCAGGGATGTTGCTAGGCAACATATTTACGCCACACTGCAGGGGAACATGTGAGCCACATAACAGCAGATCTGCTGCTCTCATCCCTAAACCACAATATAGGTTCATGTCAGGATACCTTCATACATTATTGACATGATTTACTTAATCAGAGCAATTTATTTAATCAGTCTAAATTAATGAATTCTTTCCAAAAAGCTATTCAAGCTATCTGGTGAAACTATTCATATCGCAATATTTATCGCAGCAAAACAAAATAACTGTCATTTTTTATTGTGCAGCCCTAATTAATATTATTATTATTAAGCAGCTGGACAATTAAAAGAAGTGCAAAGGAGAGATAGATGATGACTGACATCAATGGTAAAGCATTTCTGGACCAAAAGAATTCAGATAATAAATAGGATTGGATTTCCCCTTCATATGCCATGTCAAAATGACATTGTGTTTGTATACCCTGACATCATTTTCATATTACAAGTAAGAAAGCACAACATTTGTGATGGATAATTGGATGCCAAATGATGTTAGTGAATTTCTCCATGACAAACAATTGAGAAAATTGAGAAAATTAAGATTCTATAAAACTTAAAAATGAGCACTTGATCCAGCCCTAACATACACATCATAGTGCACCTCTAGTTTTTGAAACAGACACTGAGAGAGTCAGTATTTTTGCACAGTTGCACATAGTAGTTTTCAGTAGCAAATGCGACTGAAATGGTCTCACTGTAGAGCCCTGTGATGTCATCAGTCCTTGTCTCAAACCTAGTCAAACAGTAAAAGCAAATAACAATGGCGGAGTACATGCTCATGCGTTTAGGTGCATGCTAAGTGCAAGTCCTCCACATTCTGTGCATCTGTGGCAGCAAATACTGGTCTAGCATGTATGTTACATCATTTTAAGTTTCAATGGTTTTGTGCATACAGATATTTTTTGAGACTGAGGGGGGGAAAAATTGCATAGGGAAAGCTCATGTGGATGTAGCCTATGAGAGCAGAGTGTATTGTTTCATATTATGCTCTATCGTTTGTTTATTTCGTGGTGTCACAAATAACATCGTTTACGATAATACTTTCATAATTTATATGAGTGCAATATTACACGCCATTATGGGGATGCAGACAGAAACATGAATAACAGCATGGTGAGAAAGTTGAAATCTTGAAAGTTTTACATCTTGCATTTTATTAAGCGATATATTACATTTTTATTTTATGTTGGAACTGTAATCATACATTTTTAAAAAGTGCTTTTTTATTTTAGCATTATTTATTTTATATTTCTATATTTATAATCAAACATTTGCTCTTAAGTTACAAATATAGTGAAAAATATTATCAAAAATAAATAAAATGTGAACGTAAATTTCTGAGTACTTTAAAATCTTAAAAACAAATAGTTCTTTACATGTGGTTAATATTGTTAATGGTAAATATAGGTTAATATAGTTAATATAAAACTATTAACTTATTTGATTTCACAGAAATGGTACTATATTATGATATCGTTATTAGGATATGATGACATATCGTGATATGATATTTTTTTGGTCATATTGCCAAGCCCTAAAAGTAATCACGATCAGCAATTCTTAAAAATAAACATAGATCAGCAATTTCCTCCCACTGTACTTCTGGCTGTAATAATTTTGAGTGAGACAAAAATGAATACGTTTTTTTTTTTTTTCCTTTTTATTGGAATGGATTGCCTCATAATTAGGTCTTCCAAATCAGAACGCAACCAGAATTAAATGTAGGTTTGAGTAATTTTCACTCCACCTTGTTTTTCACCAGTGGAACAATAAAACCAAGTCAAAATGTCCACCATACTGTGTTCAAAAACCATCCTTACCATTTATTCTTTCTCCGTCTCAAGCTTAATTTCCCTATTCAGCACTTGCCTTCACTCCCTCTCAAAGAGTAAGAACAGAAAGGTGATATTTTCCAAACACTTGGCAAAGCTTTAAATAAGCTTGTGGTTAAGCGGTATTGCACCAACATTTTATACACTTGAGGTACGAACTAGACTCAACTTTCTAGATGTCAACTTGCAGCCTGATTCTCTTAAATAAATCTTCAGGAACGCCAATTACAGAGCGCTGAACTCTCCCAAATGACAGTATGGCCTTAAAGTAGAAGCTGGTGGCGTTGTAGAGGCAAACTCTCCAACGAGTACTCATGGGTGCCTGAAAGCTGAACTAGATAGGGCAGGACAGACCTCACACCTGCTCTGGTAACAGCTGTTCTTCATGTCTCTGACACTCCCTGTCCTTTGCTCTCGACTCCACTCCCCTCAGCATTGCCCAACACCTGCAACCACCAACCACCTTGCCGCCTGCCTGCTGTTTCCTTCTGCATATGTGCCAATGCACTGTGTGGACACTCAAAGTCAGCAAGTCACAAGACATTTCAAGCTCAAATATCTGAGCTGACCATTAAGCAGAAATCAAACGAGTCTAACACAAACGTAGTCCATATAGCTTGTGTGCTATATTTTAAGTCACATTAAGCCATATAATACCTTTGTGAAAAGAATGGTCGGTATTTAAAATGTTAACAGAAGTTCTCAAATAACATGGTAAAAAAGCTGATTTTGTATGACCAGTATGAAAACAATAAAACCCACTGTTTTTTTGGTGTCATCCTGCAAAAACATGCATTGAAATACTGTGTTTTGATGTGCTCAACTGCAAATAAGATATGAGAGAGCTTTCTGAAACACCATCTTAAAGGGGATAGTTGGCCAAAAAATGAAAATTTGCTCACTATTAACTCACTTTCAAGTGGTTCTTCTTCTGTTGAACACGAAAGATATTGTGAAAGAAAGCTGAACCACTGTAATCATTTAATTCCAAGAAGGAAAAACAAATACTATGGAAGTAAAATATTTTCTTTTGTGTTAAAATTAAGAAAGAAACTCAAAGATTTGAAACGAGTAAGGGCGAGTAAATTTGTTTGGATTGTTGTGTGAACTTTCTTTAACTTGAACTCTAAGAAAAAAAAAAAAGAGATCAATTTATTAGCTTAAATTGTATTCCTGACATAAATTAGAATTTTTTTTACCTATGAACAAAATGTCAGCCAGCTTGTAAAAGGGTTAAAGTCCACGTTACCTGGAAGTTGATGACTTATTTCAGTATGTGGATGAACCGACTGAAACTGAATATTGAGTAGGAGGCGAGGCTTTCTTTTGTGCATCATTCCCTCATTGCAAACTAACAGTAAGAGGAGCGTGGTTAAGGATATCAATAAGCTGTTTATGGAAGCCCGCAGGTTGACGTCAACAGAAGGACTGCCACTCCAAATGCAGAAGACTTTGATATAAGATTACCAAAACAAATATTTAATTTTTCAGTGGAAAAACTGCCATGGATTAAGACAAGACAAGTTTATTTATATAGCGCTTTTCACAATGTAGGTTGTGTCAAAGCAGCTTAACATAGTTCTAGTAAAGTCCAGATTTCAGAGTTAAAGTTCAGTTTAGTTTAGTTCAGTGTGGTTTAAATTTCACTGCTGAAAGTTCAAACACTGTAGAGCAAATCCACCGAAGCACAGCTCCACAAGTCCCGATCCGAGCAAGCCAGTGGCGAGGAAAAAAAAAAACTTCCCCAATTGACGAAGTGAAGGGAAAAAAAAAAAAAAAAAAAAAATTCATCTGCCCAAACTTCCCGTTCAGAGCTGCAGTCTAGGCACTGGAGGCTGAAGAAGCTGGACGTCCATCGTGGAGAAGCTGCAGGTGTGAGTAGGGCACCGGCAGGCGGTAAGGTTTGGATTAACCATTTACCTTAGGAATAACAACGTGAACCAGCAAAATAAACATTATAATTTGATTTCATGCAGAATTTAAGGGCTGCAATTTCAGCCATTGAGCCAACCTTTCAGTAGAACCTCAAAACTTGTTTAGAGATATTAGAGTGTTTAGTGAAGACACGAAGCAAAAGGAGGTTTTGAACTTGTGAATGACAGACATCCAAATATTCATGTGGGACTCAGATTCTCATCATGCCTAGTAAACTGCCTAGGCAAGAGCTGTCAGGTCGGAGTGATCGTAAGGATGTATTAGTGGGAGTATAGTGAGCTTTAGACCCAGCCTCAGGACTGGATTATGGACACCTGTATGCTCCCGTCCTTGACCTTGAGGAAGCCGCAGGGCCTGTTGTTGCATCATTCGGGAGTTAACAACATTTCTGCCAGCTCTCCCAAATCCTCACATATTATGCATGAAAGTGACAAGCTCCTAAACTAACAGTTGAGCCCAAAAAGAAAAAGTATCCCATATTTTACTTACCCTAAAAAGCCATCCTAGGTGCATATGCCTTTCTTATTTCAGACGAACACATTGGATATCCTTTGTCTTTTTCCAGCTTTGCTAATAGCAGTGGATGATGATGCACCAATTTTATAAGCATACAAATTTGACTCTGGTAGGTTAATGAATGCCTTCTGAAAGCAAAGTGATGTTTTTTTGAAGGAAAACCATATATATTTAAGTCTTTATAAACCATTATCACTGGCTTTAGATGTCTGCCGTATGGGCACTCAAAAGTAAGTGAAGTCAAGACATATGACATGGGTACACTGGAAGCTGAAGTGAGGACTGACACCACTCTTTAGACTGAGATGTGAACAAAAGCAAGTTATCTTGGTTATACCTTAGATTTTGTCTTATAATAATCTGGCTGGCGTTTTGATTCTTTGTGCTTCCGCTTTTGACAATTCTCACTTTTGCTTCCACTATACCTTTGGCTAACATTACAATTTGCCACTCACATTTTTGCATGTACAACCGCTGCTAGAAACCAATGATAATAGCTTAATGTTACAATTTGGGTATTCTTACAAAATAACAAGATTTAACAACTTAGAAACCATTTACTGCCATACAGATATTAAAGAGATTTATTTTTTTCACCCAAAAAAGAAAATTTACTCACTGTTTATTTACACTCAAGTGATTCCAAACCTTTGTGTTTCTTTCTGCTTAACACAAAAGATGATATTTTGAAGAAAACTGAAAACCTGTAAGGATTAGCTTACATAATAGGAAAAACAAATACTATGGAAGCCAATGGTTAGTTTTCCAGCTTTCTTCAAACATCTTTTTTTGTGTTCAACAAATGAAACTCAAAAAGGTTTAAAACATGTAAAGGGTGAGTAAATGATCAAAGAACGTTCCGTTTTGAGTGAACAATCCCTTTAAGAGCCAGAATATTATTTACTATAACTAAAGAAGGCATATAAACCAAGGATGGCTTGAGGGTGGGTAAATTAGAGGCCAGTTTTCATTTTTTGGTGACATATTGCTTGAAATTCATGCAAACACCTCCCATTACAGCATGCTGCACAGAACAGTACTACAACATAAAATCAAGACCAAAACACACCTAGATTCTTAGCTTGTTTCAACATGAAAGGCTGCATCCTGCAATGGTTCTGAAAGCTGCTACTCAGAAACCAGGTGTTGATTCTTATTGGGCATCTGCTATTGATGCTGCTGTAATTCAGGGAGACTCTTAGATTTGCAAAAACGTAAAACATATGACCATGACAAACAAGCAATGAATCCCAAATTAATCCCAAATTCTACTGAAAAGTTGGCAAGTAACTTCTGTTTAGTTTCCCACAGCATCTGCATTGATTTGAGCTGACTAGACATCTTTTAACCTCTGTGGTTTTGCCGCCTCCTGTGTCCGCAACACTCTAAATTCTGTCCTGGAGATTGAAGCAGTTCTACACCTCTCTGCCAGACCATGACATCATTCCTCCAAAGCTGCTCTATATTTAGCCACTCACCCCCTGTTGAGTCTCACAACTCTGGGCCTGGCTCCCTCCTCCTACTCTCTACGTTCTCTTTCCCTCAGATGGCTCATCCCTCGCGAGAGATGAGGAGGAGTGGAAAAGATGTGGCGAGTTGAAAGAAGAGAAGGGGGTAGGGGAGGAAGCATAGAGGAAGACAGAGGGGAGGTGATTGAGATGGCATGAGCTATGGTACCATAAATAAAAGGCTACCTCCATAAACCGGCTAGCTTCTGCAGTGCTCACAACCTCCCTTCTCTGTGCTCGCACGCAATTTCATCAGTCTGCCTAGCCACATGACCGCACGGATGACAGGACTGCATTGCGATGCTTTACATTACTTGTAAAGGAGGTAAAATCAAAATCAAAAAGAAAAGGGAAGAGCAAAATTGCGAGAGGCATTTGAAAATCTTCCTTGCGCAGAAAAACATCTGGGTCCGTGCAGCATGTCACATGCAGTTTTTTGGTAAAGTCATAGGGTTGTGGTGTGGAGGAGGCGGCACCAGAAACGGTTGGGTCGAAATTGCCACACTCAGCATCTGCGCAGAGAGAGGCTTTTTAAAGCCATTCCTCCCTCTCCCAGCCAGAAAGAACAAGCGGGTCTAAGAAAAACATCTGGTGAAAGATTCAGAAATGGTTGTTGTACAATTATTGGAAAACTACAGTTACAGACGCAAGCCCTGGACAAGAAATAGCCAGTCTCAATGGCAGCTATTGGTGTCGTGTCCTAGAAAAGGGCACCACAGGGAGAGTCTAGAACACCGACCAAATGTAACTGTTGGTGATGGAATATTTAAAAGCCACGCCAGAGGAAAGCGTGGTGGAAAAGAGTGGGCTAGTTTGTTTTATAACATAACATTGTTTGGGCTACAGACAGAGCGGTAGCTTTTAGGTTCAGACAGAAACAACACAGATTGACTGCGGTGTTGCCATTTCCTGAACATCTGTTAGTTGTTTCACAATTGTTTTTTTTTCACACCTACTACATTAACATGTTAAACAAATCGATCGGTATAGACTTTGTGTAGAAGACACAAAACCAACTGAGCAGCACTGCACTGTTTGCCCAGTACTTCCAATGACGTGGCATAATCCGCATGGCCTGAAGTGCCGAGCCTTTGCCAGAGACAGAAAAAAAAAGGAGGAGGGTAGCTGGAGTCTCGATAAAGGTCACAGCGCTGGACGTGTCTGTGAAGCTGGAAATCTAATATGGAGCAGACAGATGTGTCTTTTTATTTCCCCTGACCACAGCGCTCTAACATACAGCAGCGAGACCGACAGGAGCTCGTACAAGTGGCCACTTCAGCCTTCAGCTCAATGATCATGGTGTCAGTGAAAGGCCAATAGAGATGGGCTATATGAAAGGATGGCGTTGTCTACTGAAATGTATCAATCTTTGAGTTGAAATAAACAAAACTACCAAAAACAACTAGAAACTGTAGAAAGATTTAGAAAGAAAAGTTTCAAACCAGAAAATTGTGTTGCAGATTAAAGGTGCTACATTGGCAAACTGACAAATTGAACCATACACATTCCAATCTTTAACAATGATTTCAATCGGGTTCTGACCGATACCTGTGCGATTCAATGTTACTCCCAATTTATTTCTGTTTAGTCATAAGCTCAGAAGTGTTAGATCATTATAATAGGTACATTTGTCTCAGCGAACAGTAGATCAGTCTCATCTCATTCCCAATCACGTAGTGTGCTGATGCTTACTTCTCTGTCCTCCATGCAAATTGTGCAGTCCAAGGGGATGTTGTCAAGGCAACTGCAAGTGGTCAGCCCAATAGCATACGAATGTGAAAAAAAAACAGCCTTCATATTTTCAAAACAGCTACAAGGAATGATTTCAAGTGTTCAACAGTAAACACGAGTGTTGCTTCATTGCAGATTGGACATGAAAAGCATGTGAAGCAGAATACCATATCTCATTTAATCACAAAACAGCAGAATCTGACTGGCACAGTAACAATCAATTTATCTTTCTTTTTCTTTTATAAATGTACATACATTGCAAATCTATTAGTATTGCAGCTTATTAAAAACATTACCAAATTAAATAAAATATGCAAACTATGAATATTCTAGTTCTTATCAAGATAGCCTAAAGACCTTCAATGAAATCACAGGTGTGTTAGCCACACTACAATCATAGAATCACACAGCAAAAATGTAGCAACAACTCAAACTCAAAAGCATAACCAAGAAAGTTTGGTTACTCCACAACTGAGCCCATTAAAACATCACAGCAAAAGAACAAAACAACAACAACACCATGCCAAAGAAAATTAGCAGGGATTAAAAAGCCATGCAGATAAGTCGATCCATCAGTGGATCGCTTGTATGTCAGCTCATTGACAGACCAGCTGATCTATACGGCTTTGAACTGCTCCACTGTGGTTATATCTGTGTTTGCAATTGGTGAATAATGGTGAAGATTAGTTAACCGATGACATTTATGACCAATCACAGTCATTTCTGAGGAGCATGTGAACACAATGGCCAATCAGCGGTGTTTAAGTATGCTTAACAACGCTCAAACGTTAGCAGAAAGTGGATGTTTTTTTTTTAAGATTCCAGTACCGATTGGAAAACCTTACTAGTAACCTAGTTTATTTTAATCGCCATAGAATATGTTTATAATTGTATATAGTAGGGTTTTATGTTAAACCCAAAAGTATCAGAACCAGAACTGTTAAAAGTGATAATTGCAAAGATTTTGTACTGCTACTGAGCGTAGAACTACCTGCGTTTTTACAAACCAAATCATTTGATTTTGTAATTACTATTTTTTTGAAGCTTTAAGAAAAACAACAAGCTCCAATTACTACTATCCTATTCTCTCTCACACTCTCTCTCTCTCCCTCTCATTCGCCCTTCTCCTTTCCATCGTGCCCTCTCATTCTAATAATATTATTGATCATCCACCCATTCACATCCCATACACCCTGTATAATATTCAACCTTCCCATCTCAATTCCCCAGGCAGCTCTTCCAGTGGAGCAGCCAGCCTTTTCAACCCATCAGACATGGCATGATGATGGAAGATTATCTGACGGATGCGTGCTAGTGTGGTTTGGAGGGTGGTAGAAGGCAGGGGCTGTGTGTTGGTGTGGGCCGGGGCGGCTCTCTCAATATGCAGCGAGCGTTTCCCGCTGAGTGGAAATATTCATGATGCAAGCTCATGTCTTTCAATCGACAGGCACTTTCAGCCTGATCAGCACTGTGGCTCTGAGAGCACAAGCGGCTCTGGCAAAGGGAGAGTGAGATGCCCAGATTAGACTGGCATTTCACTTTAGCTGATATAGTCATAAGAGAGGGAGATGACAGGAGAAGACAGACTGGAAGAAAGAGAGAGCAAAAGAGGAACATCAGCTTTCAGGGAAGGAGGTACAAGGAGAATATGCAATGAAGGATAAGAGAAAAAGGATGAAGGAGAATATGGGGAGTAAAAATTTTTACTAGTAAAGCACTTAGACTACACTGGCACGGCCAAGAAAAGTACTTGTCCAATTGTATTTTGAGCATTTCTTATGTGGCTAGCAAGAAAATGTGCAATCAGCAGGTCATTATCCCAAAACAAGACCCTTCCAATTGACATGCAGATCACCCTGCTGGGGTTCATTTCATTAGGATTTGCTGACTGTACAGTAGGGCTGTGCAATATGACAATATGTATCGTATGGACAAAATAAAAAGTATATCATTTCATATTACGGTTTATCGTTTATATTGTGGTTTAAAAAAAATACATTGTATACTTTTGCATATGTTATATGATCTCAAAATTACACTCAACAATGGGGATGCAGACAAACATGAATAACAGCATTGTGAGAAATCTTTGCACTTTATGTATAAAAAGTGTTTTATATTTGATTAATATTTTCTACATTTTCAATCAAACATTTGTAGTTCTAAATAAAGTGAGAAATATGATCCCAGTAAATTTCTGACTATATCATTTAATGGGTAAAAAAGAAATAGTTGCTTATATGTGGTCTAGGGATAGGACAATAACCGTTTTCGAGGTATACCGCGGTTTTGAAATGTCAAAGTTTTAAAACCACCAAAATTATCTGCTATACCGTTCCTACGGTATATGTAAGATTTTTTTTAACGTTTTTTTTTATGACAACAGTATCTCCAACATAAAATATAACCAAAGATGCCGTTTTAAATTGGGAAGAAATCCGTGTTTTTGTACTAATGAATACAGCAGAAGTCAATGATTTATTTTAATTATTTAGCCTGACATGTTTACTATTCCAAAATATTTTAATTGTTTCTCAAAATATAATATATAGTGTTCAAAGGATAAAAAAAAGCTTTAGTTTTTTACCCAGACATTTTATAGCAGAAATCACAATACCGTGAAACAGTGATATTTTTATCCAAGTTTATCACACCGTCAGAATCTTATACCGGCCCATGCCTAATGTGGTCTATATATAAATTATTAATTGATTGAATTAACCGTAACGATACTATATTGTGACATATATTGTTATCATGACATGAGACGACTTGTATAGTGATATAAGATTTTTGCCCTACTGTACATCTTGTTTACACAAAGTGCAAGACGAATTATTTTGTCTGTAAAAGTAAAGTTGAGGCTGCTTAAATTCTAAATAAATTATAAAATAAATGCAACTAAACCTTTTTAGTAGTCTGTCCTTCTACTTAGTAAACAGAGACGTGCATACAATTTTTTTCCCAGCAGACGCACTATAAAAACAATGACAGCCAAGCAGAAATTCACATGACTTTGAAAAGCTTGAGCATTTAAACAGCAGTACACACTGATAATAAACAAACTAATCCTCCTTTGCTTTGGTTTTGAACTTTGAACAGGATTTTACTGTCATGAAAGTCTTCATCTGTCCAGATTGTTATGCAAATTTGCAGCCATGACTATGTATTTGTATCTACTTGCAACAACACGGGCAACATACTGATATGGTAGAAGTCTCTAAATTAGTCATTGGTTTAAACCATGGTTTCTCAATCCATTAGATTTAAATCCCGCCTACTTCCAAATCCCACTTAGGACCTTATTTTCATGCTGACCAGAGACAAAAACAGGATAGAAGGAGAGAGACACAGTCAGTGGGGGTGAGAGAGAAAACCCAGTAATAAATCTGGCTGATGCAATCTAATGGAACATTATATTAGGACGGGCTCAGTGCTCAGTAAATAATGGAGTTCTTACAGTCAGAGAGATAATGTGCCCACCCTGGGGACAGAAGGAGAGAGAGATGGAGAAAGAGAGAGAATTATGAATGATCAGTGTCCTGTTACTGCATTGGTGAAATGGGCATGTCACAGGCACATACAAACAAAGCAGTGTTCAACTTATCAAACCTGCAATATCATCAATAAGCAATAACTGTATCTGTTTGATAATCGCCCTTCTTCTATGTAAATGTTTAAAATATTCCTAGATTATTTATAATACTTTTTAATATCTAGGTCAAAGGTGAAATCTCAGATTCTTGTGTCTGGAACAAATTTAAACTTGCAAAAGGAAACATTTAAAAGGACAGTAAAGGGTTGAACAATTTAAATTTATTTTGTGGAAATAAAATGCCACAAAACAGGAGAAACAGCTTTACACTGCAAAATTTGCCAGTGTAATGGTCTGGACATTGATTTTACCATTACATCTTTAAAAACATACTAAGCAAAAACAACTACATTATATGTACATACACACACATACAGGTTTTCTTTTCACGCTTAAGTGTTGGCTGTTTAATGTAAATCATAATACTGTGCAAACATTAAATAACCACTTTTGAGCAACAGATGCAGTTTGTTAGAATTAAAAATCCTAACAGAATAAGAAAACCTTACTATACTAATAATACTGGTGCAGCAGCAAATTGATTTCAATTGTTATTTTTTTTACATATTTGATTATTGTACCTTTTTATGATGTGGTAACAAAAACCACATGTCATTGTCATGGTATTTCCGTTTCATTCATACTGGACACTAGAGGGCGCCCTCACGTACAAACTTCATATAGATACTAAAGAAGAGATATTAGCTATCACTGTTGCAGCTGAGCAAAGAAGGTAAAGATGATAGAAACAAATAAATAGATCAAACAAACGCAATAAGTTGTTGAGGCAATATCTGGATTATTTCTGTTCTTCAAGAAATCCTGGGGATTTAATAAACAAAGGATATTTATAATGCAATGCTAATTGACCTAGGCTCTATCACTGTACTGAATACCATAAATAGTATGATTTCTTCCTCATTTTGTGATATGAAACCTTGTCTGGTCAGACGAGACTGATGTTATGAAGTGAATTTAACAAAGAGATCCATGAAAACCTGTTTGGTAACAGGATCATAAATGCAAAACTGTATTGCACACATGCTACTCTAATAATAATAAATCATTGCAGTTTTATCGTTATTATTACAATAAGTCTAGTTGTTGTTGTTTTTTTTATTGTGGGAAGAAACGTTTACCGGTATATTGCAAATGATAATATATCACTCATCACTAATGTTAAGCAAGAATAGCAGGGAGCATTAAAGAAGTTGAATAAAGGTATTAATTCTGCTGTCATTTATTCAAGAGAATTGAAGATACAGACTAATGGTGTGTTCACACCAGACATGGATGAAGCATCAAGCGCGAGTGATTTACATGTTAAGTCAATGCAAAGACACGAATAGCCATCCTACGGCGCTATTCGGCGGCGCAAATGACGTGATTTGACATTTGAGCCGCATTAACCAATCAGGAGCTTGCTTTTGTAGGGGCGTGATTATGACGTAGCGCCAGTTGTTGGTGTCCCGAGGAGAAATCCTCCAGTCTGAAGCACCGCTGAAAGCTTCCATCATCCAGGTATAGTTTCTGGAGAAGTGTATGAACTCTCAGAGCTAGGTGCACCTCTGAAAGGATCTAGTGCACTCAGACATGGCGCTGAACAAATCTACGCTGTTTTTCAGCATTCCTAAAGCACATAAAGCACTGCTACTATTTAAATAAAAACCATGTTAGCCGTTAGCAACAAAACTAGAGTCACCAGGCTGACAGAAGCCCCGCCCACGACGAACGAAGTGAATTTGACACGCGAATGAAGTGAATTTGATGTGCAAGTAAACTCAAAAATTTCACACGTCTAATTGAATAGCGGGATTTATTCGTGCAAGCCGCGTCTGGTGAGAACACAGCATAAGACAAACAAACACTGCAATGCCACTATTCTCTACCTTTTTGGCATGTCAAACCATGGCCTTTAGCATAATACGCATATACAGTTTTAAAAAAGTAAAAAGAAACAAACAAACAAAAAATTGTTAATAAAATAATGATTATAGCAAATGTAATTACACAAGAAACCAAGGCATGACTTCTGGAGAGCGAGGGAGAGAGAAAGGCAGAAAATGAAAGAAACACAACTGCCATGCTATTTCAGTTCAGAAATGAGCTATAAGCGACATGGCCACTATGACTCACTAACCGAGTGCCTCAGTGACAAAAACAGGCAGATGGGGTGCTCTCTGAGCCCAGTTCATGGTGAGATGACAGAAACACCACACACTCCTTTCAGGTGAAAAATGGTTGAGATAAAGAACTTGAGCAACACTCTATTTCTTGATTCACGGAAGATAACTTGGTCCATGAATACTAACTAAAGCAGTACTTATAATCCAAGTATTAAAAAATAAACTCAATTCAATCTAGTGTTCCACCAATTCCCTAGAATGACTGGGAAACACACAAAACTGCGCTTATTGTAAAAGCATTAAACACTAGGCATCTGAATGGGTCAGTTGTATAGAGCTCCATCTGTCATTTTAACTGGGACAAAAAAAAACAACTCCTCACAGATCTAGATTTTTTCATTGAATATTTCTGATATTTAAATTTTTTATTTAACTTTTTAAGCTAGAAACTAGGGCTCGGCGATTAATCGAATGTTGTGCACATCTTGTCAAGGAAGCATTTGATTTGTAGTAAAATCTCCTCCACTGGGCAGAGGGCAATCTCGCAGAAACCCAGAAACCTGTCTTAATACACAAAGAAACACAGGAAATCAAATGGTGTAATCCAATAAACAGATGTTTTACAGAAGGATTGATTTCAAACACAAGCATAGGTTTGAGTTGAGTTTGGAGTAAAAACATGTTATATGTTATAATTTCAAATGCAGCATTTACTACAGCCGTAGTTCATTGAGAAGTGATGCAAAGAGCTGTCATTATTGCAGAACGATTATCTCATTGTCATCACTGAACAATTCAATCCAATTCGAATTTAAAACTAGAACCAGCTTTACTGACAAAATGTGCATGAAAATCGCCCAGCCCAACTAGAAACCAACAATATGAATGTAAACAAAATGATTATTTGCTAAACTCCTAAACCTTTTTCAAGATAGTAGGTTCCATTCATAGATACCTCCATATACTCCCCACAACAATATTTAGGATTTTCCAGAATTTCACTTATCGTATCATATACTCAATGAAAACTATAGCACGTTAAGTTTATACGTTTACTCTATCTTTAGATAGTTTCACTGATAAAACTGATATAACAAATATCCTGTTAATTTGTCCTGTCTTTAAAAATTGTAAAACTCGAAACGCGATTGCCTTGAAACTAGGCATGGGCCGGTATAAGATTCTGACGGTATGATAACCTTGGATAAAAATATCACGGTTTCACGGTATTGTGATTACTGCTCTAAAATATCTTCTTTTTAAATGTCTGGGTAAAAAACAAAAACTTTTTTCCTTTTGAACACAGTATATTTTAATTTGAGAAAAATTTCAAATATTTTGGAACAGTAAACATGTCAGGCTAAATAATTTAAATGAATTATTGACTTCTGCTGTCTTCATTAGTTTCTAAAACACAGATTTTTTTTACAATTTAAAACGACATCTTTGAATATCTTTTCTGCTGGAGATACTGTTGTCCTAAAAAAAAGAAGAAAAAAAAAGTAAATAAAAA
This sequence comes from Danio jaintianensis, assembly GCA_903798115.1. NCBI lineage: Eukaryota > Metazoa > Chordata > Actinopteri > Cypriniformes > Danionidae > Danio > Danio jaintianensis. Next base: position 11,980,671 of record CAIGQV010019101.1, on the reverse strand, counting down.
AATAGTACACATACCTTAGGAACAGTATTGCAGAACATTTTGATGGTTTTAAAACCTTGACTTTTCCAAATCGCGGTATACCTTGAAAACGGTTATCGTCTCATGCCTACTTGAAACATGAGCAAGAAAAACTGCCCAATCTGATACATAGTCTTGTTATAAAATGTTATAATATCACAATCATCGGAGCATTAATTATATAAGTCTATGTTTGTTAAATGTAGGCCAAGATAAAAAATAAATCCATTTTCCAATTATGCATTTGGAGCGATAAATAAATATATACATTTAAAAAATAGTCCAGTTCTGATTTACTGCCAGCGCATCTCTATAAATTTGCTTTCCTTGCAAAACAATGTTCAATTGAAGTAATAATTATTTTCAATAAACATATATATTTTTTGAACAGGCTAATTCTTTATAACCAGGGTGCGAATTACAGGGGGGTTTGGGGGGGATTGTCCCCCCTAATTTACGCTTGATCCCTACAGAAGGACGTCAAAACAAGATGTATGGAGGGGTCAGCCCTTTAATACTGAGAAATATTTCACTCTGATATGTATTTTAAATAATAATGTTATTAATTAAAATAATAGATAATATAAATATACATTTGACCACCCCTAAAACCATTGTGAAAGCATAATCACGCCAATCAGTCTATAGGAAAAAGTCTGAAATTGGATGATCTAGAGCACCGATAGACATCATGTTCACAAGACTTTGTTTTCTTGTAAAACCATTGTTTGTATCTACATTTAGCCTGAAAGTAAAGTCAAATTAGATGCATAATAACGTTTGTAGTTTGACCTACAGTAACATCTGAAATAGCCAATCAGAGAATACTGTAGGTCAGAATACACTAAATATCCCTCAAAACGCTGAAAACTTAAATATGTTTTATTAAGAGACTAGACGCATAAATGACTGAAGCATGTATTACACAAACTTACCGAAAAAAGTTGACCCCCCCCCTGATCGTCAGTGTATAATTCGCACACTGTTTATAACCCTTTGCAATCACTGATTGGTTCAATTACTAAATATATGACGTACATACTATAAAGGCGGAAAAAACCTGCCGTGTCAATTATTTTTTTACTCTTATTCACTTGAGAGTGTCAATTTTGTCCCATTGGCAATTGTTCATTCAGTCTTGAGTGCAATCTGAGGCCAAGAAACAGCCGGTACTCTCCACATCTGGACCTGAAAGGACACTCGGCCATTTCTCCCTCTATCCAGGGAGCAGTACAATGGGATTTGGAAGGAGTGTAAAGCTCCTCTGTATATCATTGAGAAGGCAAAGGACCCAGCAAGAGGTCATGGAAAAGGCCACTTGTGTCCTGAAAGGTTGCCTGAGTGAAATTACAACTACAGCCACACAAAGCAATATAGAGAGAGCTGCCGTGCACTCCCAGCAGAGCAGGAGGGGTGAGCAACATGACTTTGGTTAACCCCTGGATCTCCTTTCAGGACAAAGGTCAGGCTGCTGGGTCTATAGGACACAGAGCTCCCTTTCATAGCACACAAAGAAGAAAGCCTGAAAAGAGCCGAGACCCATCCACTTCTTGACACCCATCTAATTTAGTTATTTTTTATTAGACTCTCATCAGCTTCTCTCGGTGACTGGTAAGGTTGTGATGGTGACGATATTTTCCCACCTGTTAACCCATATGTGACAACACCGGTAATACCGTTATGACTTATAAATTCTTTGCGCTATTTAATTACAATTCATTTCAAATTAGTGACAATTGTGTATCAATTGCATGTATTGACATCAACAAAGACTCACTTATATTATTATGACTTTATCAAAACTTAAGATTTATCAATTATTTTTCCATCTGTTGCTCTTTGTTTTTGTGTCCTCCTCTCACAAGGTGTGCTGACTGTGCTCTCCTGCCGAGGATGAGCACTTCTTCCTCTATAATATTCTTGCTATCCTCGACATCAATTTAATTAAGGTGGTTTTACAAGGGACACGGTGGTACAGTTTTGACATGAAAATACGCTGGTCTCCTGTTTGGTACTATTTAGATTTTAGCAAATACAAATATGGCCTTGATGTTTGTAACTATGGTGATGATGATGATATGCGCGGTCAATAGTACAAAACTCATTCTGAAAGCTGCAGCTGGGTGGCAATTTCTGTGCTTCTGAAATGGCCCGTCACTGACTTACTCCTGCTGCTTATCAGTGATCGAACATGTTGAGTTTAACATTGTAGTGTCTTTTCTCTAAAATAACTCTGTTTTAATTACTGTAAAAAAATCTAAATGATGGTGGTGGTGGTGGTGACAGAACCAGCATTGTGGCTTAATACTGGTAACACCAACTATGACACCAAGCCTAGTGTCCAGACCTCAGACATGTCCCACAAGTAGAAAGAAAAACAGCAATGTATCGAGTCAAAATATGATCTTTACAGCACTTCCTCAGATCTGTTCTGTGTTCTTTGATCCAGTAAACTGAATTAAAGCGCAGCTAAGCCACCATTACAAAAAGAGTTCTCCAATTTGTTGTACTGTAGGCTGTAAGGCGCTGAACGCTGCATTAGGAGGCAAACCACATATTTACAGTCAACAATACAACTGGAATTCATTGTATTGCATCACTGCATTTGCGTGAACTCAAATGGCTTAAAATCAATGCGCACTGACAATAAATGACTAACCAGTGTGACACTTCTGATTTTACTGTTATGCTGCAGTTAATATGAGGAAACAGCAAACAAAAGAAATCTATGTTGTTGTTGTGCTTGCAACCAATGAATGAAGCTGACCCACTGAAAATAAAAGCAAGAACTAACTTGCCATTCCAGTTAAAGTGCACAAAGTATTCCGTATTCTGAAATACGAGCTAGGATCACTCACATTCAGTCATAGATTAAGAGAAGGTTTATCCTATCAACTGTCCCTGAGAGAGGACCACTCATCTGCAACAACTGAGCAACTAAAATGACCCAGGTGATAAGATCAGCTAAGCCAGGAGTACAACTGCATTCATGAGTAAACCTTATTGATAAAATGAGCAGTATAAGAAAACACTTCTAAGGCAAACTGGTATGCCCAGTACTGCCACCAAACCCTTTCATGAGAACAGTGTACACACAGTTGGGGGCTGTGCCAGTTTAAGTCATCTGACCAAGATGGCTGCCTGCCAACTGATATTCCAGGGTGTGGCATGTCTGTGTACACAAAAAAAACTGAGCAAAACAAGTCTCTATTCAAGCTTGCATGGCACAGGATGGGTGGAAAAGGGGGGGAGGGAGCAAACAGATTAGGGAGCGTTCTGACTTCCTCTTTCTGAAGCAACCATATGTTCTTATCCCGGCCTGGTGTCCATTAGAGACCTCAACAGTTCAAGTGAACTTCGGCCAGGCTAGAAGGAAGAGGGGAGGATGACTAAGATGGCGGACTAAGCTTGCTAGGCTGGACAGATGGGGCATGTGTGGCGTGGGAAGGGTTAAGTCTGAGGAGGCCCCATCTGCCGCCTCGTCTGTTGTGCAGGCTGGCTGCTGGCCCCTGCTCGGCTCCAGTAGAGAGAATGGACACAAAGTCGAACTGTGACTTCTTTCCATCTCCGAGCAGCTGATTACTCGCAGATGCCCAGAATGTCCGGGCCATTCCTTGAAACAAACTTCTAGGGTTTCTTTAGAGACACTATATTTTCAGTCAATTTATAATCATTTACTTCTGTCTTTCTAAAGGCTCTGAATAACAAGTTCACTTCAACTGTAGCTAAATAGATTTAAAATGTTAAAATACTGTTGCATGTTTTACACAAAATTTTCTGAAATCAAAAAGCAATGTAAGCATTCATTATTTATATGCGTTAACATGTAAACAGTAATAAACCACAGCGTTTACCTACGTCCATTTATCAGAACATTGAGATGCAAATATGCTAACAGGGGACTTTTGGGAAGATGATTAAATTGACAATTTATAGTGAAAAAAATCTAACTTCTAAAATCTAGTTTCTAGTGATTTCTAAATGATTAAAAACTAAACATTAAAAATCACAGCAATGTTTACAACTAGGGCTGAAACAACAAATACAAATAAAAAAATTAATAAAAACAATAAATAAATAAATAAAAAATAATTAAATTCCCAACTAATCTATGATTAAATTTGTTATGTGTAAATCCATTTTAGCTTATTTTAAAGTAAGTAGAGTAAGCAGTTGGAGCCATGGATGATCAAAGAGTCTACTCACGGTGTCAGAACACAAAATGTGGGATATTATAAATATATCCAATGCCACCCTAAAGACGCATAAGGTCTGTTTTTTGTTAGTTTAACATGTATTGTTGAAGCCATTTGTGATATTTATATAATTTTATATTTTATTTGTTGTATGACTATTACGAGTAAATAATTTTAATAATATTATGCTCCTATTATTCTGTGTCACGTATCGAGTGATTTGGTGATATAGACTAGCTCCACTTATATTTTGGGTCAGCTCACCTACTTACGCAACGACACACAGGTGATGGGTGATCAGCTGGCAGGAGTAGCAGGAAAACAATTTTTTGACCGTGTTTTTTTTTTTTGTGGCAATTTAAAAAAAAAGAAAAAGAATTTTCAGTTATAAATGCTTGGAAGTGTCATTAAACATCACTGCTCCTGTCAAAATGGCTCCATATTAACCAAATGATGTCAAAGACTGTAATAGTATATTGTGAAATTTGCAGTGCATGTTTGAAACGAGGCAACAGACACATGTGAATGCTTGTAATGAGGCAACAAACACATGTAAACCCCTGAATATATAAGTGGTTTATATCACTAAGCTCTTACTGTGGTTTTACTGGAGTGAATGCAGTACAGATGCAAACATATTTCATGTTTATGCTGAGGTACATATTAATTCCCGCCTGTGTTTTCATACGTGTTAAAACCCCAACATACAACTTTAAAAACATCTTTGCCTGTTCCTTTTGTCAAGTATAATTGATAACTGATGCCATCCTCAAAATGCCGGTTAATAGCTACGTTTCCAACTACCTATTTTTATGTGCATAAAAAACAAATCGGTTGATGGAAACGCCAAGATGCGCAAAAATTTTGAAAACGCGCATTAAAAAATGTATGCGCATAACTGAGTGAGAAAAATGTTTTATTCGATAAAAAAAGATGTGCATAAACAACGATGAAAACAATTTTACCGGACAAATTCCAGTACGCGCATTAAAAAAGGTCATGTGATTTTGTTATAAGAGATCATGTGATGATAAAAATGTGTGTGAATGGACAAACCAGCAGGCTGACCACATTGTAAAACATCTTAGATGTTGTTTTGGTCATTCTAAAAACGTTCATTGCATGTTGGCATCATCTTCTGAGGCGCAAGTCATTTATTAAATAAGGAAAAGATTCACACAGCTTCTCCTACCACAGCAAATTCGTTTTTACTGTTGATATTTGGTACCAGTTAATCAGGAAGTGACGATTTTGTTCTCTTTGACTCGTTGGATGGAAACGCTGCTTTATTCGCACGTATTTTATGCGATATTCCTGTTTTGCGCATAAAGCTAATTCGCATTTTTGGATGGAAACATAGCTATTGAAATGCAGCCAATGTCTATGTTTACAACACCCAATGTGTGAAGTTTGATAATTTGAAATAAATAAAAAAAGGTTTAAATTGTGCTCTTTAATTCATTTTAATCCAATTAACAGAACAAATTAATTATCTAAATAATTGGTAGTTACAGCCATTTTCACAAAACAGTCAATTTTACACAAAACCATTACAAGTACATTGTGAATTTTGTGAACACGCATAGCTGAGCTCAACCCAGTACAAGCACTGCAATAGAGATTTCACCTCAACTGCTATTTCTTACTGTTAACACAAATTTATCTCCAAAAGTTTAGGCCCATTCTGTGCTGGTTCTGTTCTGACCATTCAGCTGACAGGATTCACATCCAGAAGCTTGGAGGGGACAAATACGCAAAACACACAAGGATGCACACGTCCACACAGAAATATGCTTGCTGTCACTACGAGCCCTGTGATACGAAGAGCACCTGGATCCGGAGAAGCTTGAACCTTCTCTAGAGTCAAAACAAGCGAGCACAGTTCTTTCAGCGAGATTCAAGTGTGGTTGTGCACATGAACACAAACATGCCCACCTGCTTTAAGAATCCACTCAGATAAGAGCGATTTTAAAACATTCAACAGAACAATACAACAACTCATTTCTATAAAGAAAACTTCTCTCTATACACAGACCAAACAAAATGTAGATTAGATGAACAACAGGGCTTCTTGAAAAGGCACTTCCTTGAATCCCAACCTTTTATCTGCCGCAGATTGTGTGAATGATACGCAGTAATATAGGAACTCGGAGAAGATTCCAACAGAAATTGAACACTTAAAAGGACAGTGACTATTGACGATGCCACAAGGTTGAGTTATTGATTTGGATTGCAATTGATATGACAACAAATTTGGACATAATTTAGTATATCTGTTCAAGCCCAAGACCAAAAGGTATTTAAATTTTTTCAGAGACACATTATGTTTGATTGCACATTAAGCCATGAACATATTGGATGGTTTCCTTTTTGAGTCTTCTTGGACATCAATGATTTAATATAGCTCTAAACTATATATATATATATATATATATATATATATATATATATATATATATATATATATATACACTTCAAATATACGAGAGCTGATGTCATTTTGTCTTGGAAGTTTTAACTATTACATGTGTTGTATGCAAACAAACAAATAAATAAATACATATTGATAGTGTTTTTAAGAATCACGACAGTATCACCGAACTTAACACTGCAACACCCCTATCATTTACATTCAAAATAACAGGCCTCCAATTTCTTTTTATGTGGAATTCTCTCAGGTAAGCACGTTTAATGAGAGAAGAAAACGGCATGCGTGCACACTGTGGGGTTGTGAACAAGGACACTTCATGCAAGAAGTGCTGTTGGCTTGATACCAGATGACGGGCATTTGACGGCAAGGTCACTGAACTCTTGCTGGCAAGAGGAGGCGGGATTTTGGGTGCAGTTCATGTTGGCTAGTGTGGGTTCTGTTTGCAGTGTTGGAATTTTAGGCCTACCTAAAACAGATCTTTTTTCAGATATCTGGTTAAAATGTTAACAGCACATTTCCTGAAACCAGAGCCTGTCTAACATAAACAATGAAAAAAACAGGTCATTAGGCTCAGATGCTGGCCAACAAGACCTCATTTCTGGTCTGTCTCCATGGAGGAGCTCAATAAAACAGGAGCTCTATGCCTAAAGCTCTCAAATAATGTGAAAATTCCTATCCTGTCTCTAAAAAAATTCTTTCTCATATTTAACAGAGATTCAAACTTAGGAACTGTTATGCTTATGAATTTTGTGCACTTAACTGATTTATACTACTACTACTACTACTACTACTACTACTACTACTGCTACTTCTACTGCTATTATTATTATTATTATTATTACTACTACTACTACTACTATTACTACTACTACTACTACAACAACTACTACTAATACTACTACTACTACTACTATTAATAATAATAATACTAATACTACTAATACTAATCATCTGTATCATCAAATCACATCAAATCTCTGGGATTTTCAACTTTTTATACCAATATGAAAGACACGAGCATATTTTTTTACATTTATTTCTGGCATTTTTGCCTTTATATGATAGGACCAATGAAGGGAATGACATGATAACCAAAATAACCATTTTAATAACCAATTGTTTGTTTGAAGTCATGTGATTTCATTGACAGGTATACAAGTCATTGTGACATCAGTATTTATGTGAAGAATTCTACACTGGGCTGCAGGTTATTATTTGCTGTTAATCATAAATGTGAGGGCTGACGACCTCTCGATATAAAAACATGAAATAAGGTTGACAACTTTTACCTCTGTAATCTGAACAATTTTCACTTGCAAACAGAATATCCCAGTAAAAAAATCATGTTGGGCAGGACTTTTTAAACAACATTAACTGACTGCATTGTGAAGTTACATGCTAGAATGGACAAACAAGGTTTAAAAGGGCTTCTGAAGTTTTTAACGGAGATCAGTAAAAACTTTTAAAACTAAGTCAATGAAATGGAATGAATAAACTGAAGCAAACATCAATATATTCTCTAAATGGAAATGAATAAAATGCAGATAATGAGTTATCAACGCTATAAAAATACTAAAAAAAACTAAACAAAAAACAACAACAACTGTTCCTCATCATCAATCTGTAAAAAATGTGAAACCATTCTCTGTAAATCTGACCAAAATTAAGAACATTTATGATTAAACAAACCTCAAATAAAGCAAGAGCAAATATCTATCAATGGGCTCAGAACAAATAATAATAAAAAAAAAAAAAGTAAAATGAAAAATGACTTTGATACCTTATTGGTAAATACAGTATTTAAAAGGAAGCTTCAATATTTACACTGAAAAACAAACAAAAAATGCATTCAACATTTAACGCCATGACACTACAAATAAGACTTTTAAGGCCTTAAAAATGCATCGACAAACCCACAGGAACCCTTATTAAGGATGGGAGACTGGGAGATTATGTGTTTACATGTTGAGTAAATCCCAAACACAGAGTGTGTGAAATCAGCTTCCTTAACAGCAACAACATTTTAACTGCACCATGATTCAGACAGTACGAGAGTCATGGCAATGTAGGGAGGCAGACAGAAATATAAGGAAGCGGGGGGGAAAACCGAAACGTCACTGAGGAATGAAAGGCAGGGTGTGTGGAGAGCAGGAGCGTATAAATACAAGCTTAGATTTATATTCGCGTGCTTGTTCTTTTCATCTTTCTTTCAGGAATTTACTGACATTTAAGACACACAAGCCTTTATAAACGTATAGAGCATGTGACTTCAGATGACCTCAGAAGCTGTGATTTGCTACGATGTGGAGGATGGGAACTGCAGAGAGCAGATAAATGAACAAACCGCACATGCACAAACTTCTGCAATATGAAGATATACAGTTGTGCTCAGAAGTTTACATACCCCTTGAAGAATTTGTTTAAATGTGAATGATTTGAACAAAATAAGAGAGATCATACAAAATGCATGTTATTTTTTATTTAGTACTGTCCAGAGTAAGATATTTTAGATAAAATATGTTTAAATATAGTTCATTACACAGACATCTAGCTGAAATTATTCAAATAACCCCCTGCTAATGTTTACATATTCTTGGTTTTCAGTACTGTGTGTGGTTTCCTGATGATCTACGAGTGCTTTTTCTGCTTTGTGATGGTTGATCCTGAGTCTCTTGTTTGTTCTGAACAGTTAAACTGACTGCTGTTCTTTAGAAAAATCCTCAATCTAAAGCAGATTCTTTAGTACTCCAACATCTTCTGCAGATTTGAACCCTTTCCAGCAGTGACTGTATGATTGTGAGATTCATCTTTTCACACTGAGGATGATTGAGGGAACACAACTGTTAAAAAAGGTTTAAACCCTCACTGATGCTCCAGGAAGAAACACAAGGCATTAAGAACAGGGAGGTGAAAACTTTTAGAATCTGAATATCAAGGTAAATTGCACTTAATTTGTGTTCCGGGATGAATCCAAGTACGTTCTGTTATTTCTGAAGGGCAGTGCTAAATTAAGGGAAAAAAGATATTTCAACAAAATAATTTTTTTTTGATATTTTTATCCTGCTTGAAAGTTTTCACCCCCCCCAGCTCTTAATGCCTTGTGTTTCCTAATGGAGCATCAGTGAGGGTTTAAACCTTTATTTAACAGTTGTGTTTGAGTCCCTCAATCATCCTCAGTGTGAAAAGATGGATCTCACAATCATACAGTCACTGCTGGAAAGTGTATGTGAAAATAAACTTAAACGTGGACCCTTGTCACCCAAGGTTACTACAAGATCAGGAATTCCCCATGCATCACTGGTAAGATAATTATTACAAATGTGTTAAAATGTGTGTTTTCAGTGGTGTAAAATAGTCCACTTGTTTTAATTGTACTTTTTTTTGTTGTTGTTGTTTTTAATACAATACAGATTTAATACATTTGTACATGAATCAAATGGCATGGGACATAGTAGATAGGCTTGTGCAACTTTGCCATGCTTAGGTCTCAGAGGAAGAATGTAAAATAAAGTAAAATAAAATTGATCTCTGTGTGCACAAACGAAATTGCAGTCAACATTGGGGGTTTACAATGGTGTGGTTCCCATGTTACTTCAGATGGTGGCAATCGAGGTTTCTCTTATGCTTTGCACACACCTCGAGTGTCAGCCGATCATGCTATAAAGATCTGTGGTATGGCAATGTATGCAAATCCCATATTTTATATGTTCTGGTTTAGTTTTCAAAAGATCTAAAAACACGTCACATGCACATATATGCAACATGCAATTAAAAATATTGAAAAATGCCATTAACAGTGAGAATGTCCAGGTACTCCTTTGAGAACCAGACCCAAAAAAAAGGTAACATGCACCCCTGAGGTGGTCAACATATAAATTATTAATTGACTGAATTTACAGAGAAGGTACTACATTGTGATTTATATCATTATCAGGATAAGAAACGACTTGTATGGTTAGGCGAGATTTTTGTCATACTGCCCAGCCCTGCTCTATGGTCAGCTTCATGTAGCCCCGGCAGTTGACACTTCATACACTTCCTATAATAAACAGACATGGACTTCCACCATTGTACTGTCACAGTAAAGATAAAACGCATTACATTTACAAAGAATCCAATTACTGGTCACAGGCCGAGTTGAAAGAGTGTCTATGGAAAACAATGCAACATCTCCACAGCTCTCTGTGTGCTTTAATCACCGTGCCGGAGCACCATACAGCTGAATCAGCACGCTAAAATCATGACTGCCCTGAGGCACCATGGGAGGGCTCTTTGGCTCAGATTAGAACATAAAACTCTAATTTGTTCCAATAGGTTATGCAGTTCATTGGGCCTCTTGTCAGTCAAGTGGGCTTAATATTTATTCGATGCCATGTAAATGCAAAACACAACATCACAGTCTAAGGCTCAACTTTCAGTGGCTCAAGAAGGCTTGGTGGAACATCTAAAAATCATGTTGTTGTTTTTTTGGACTGCTGCACAAAAAGACAATTATGGAACTCAAATCCTGCAAAACAGTGCATCAGCAAATCAACTGTAAGCATGAGAAACATGAAGGAGTTTGTAGCAAGCACCATCCATTCTTGCCATACTAAGACCATACAAAAAAACTGAATCTTTCTACATTGTTTTGACATCCTAAAACCACACCCATCATTGAGGCATCAGTGTTTAAGTTCTCCTTCAGTGTGGGACACAAGCAGAAGGACATTGGCTATATAGTCTTGGCAGCACTTCCCTTTCAATACGAGAATCTCTTCATTTACTAAATGGACACGTCCGTTCCGTTGCCAGAAGAGAAGGGTAGATGAGTGATGAGGCAAGTGAAGAGTTTAAAGCTGCACTTCCTTGCACATAACTGCTACGCATGTAATCCGGAGGAAGAGAACCACACCCATAACCACAACCACCCAACAGCACTTCCTCTACACTCTCAAACATTCTCAGCACGTCTGCTTTAAACAAAGTATATTACAGAGCGGAGTCCAAATTAAATGAGCTCTAAAGCAACCAATCAGAAACCAGAGCAACTGGCAGGACTGACACTGAATGCTGGGACCTATGGTGGATTCCAAATCACGCCGAAAACAGCATGCCAAAGGTACCCAGATGGTATACTATTTCCAGCGAATCTGCAAAGTGTGGATTATTGCATGCTAATACTGCTCAAAAGCCCCTTAGGCCAAATAAGTTGTGAAAAATCTGCAAATGCTTAAATTCTAAATTAAAGTCTATTGATAAAATGTCCATGATAATTACACACAATCATACTTTGCCACTCAAAATGTCCAGTCACATCTGCATGTTTGTCTCAAAAGAAGGTCCAATCATACTTTCAATTAAGTAATGTTTAAAATGAGCAGTGTTTTGTTGGTCAGGGCAGTGTACTCATGTGGAGACAAAACAAAAAATTGTGCTAAGACATGGTAAATGTAAGATCACCTTTTGTGTAAACTCCTTTGTACAATCCCTGAAAAGGTTGAAATGTGTTGTTCTGAGCAAAAAAAAAAGCACACTGCTGTCCTAGAATGGCTATCTTTACCGGTGCGTGTTACAGTCCTACTTATACAGTAAGACGTTGACTCATAAGGAGAAAGGACAAGCACGTGACTTAACTATTAGAAGAGTCCCAAGCTCAAGTTGTCTTTCACAGGAAGAGCCTGATTGCCGCTCTAATCTCGGTGCTCGCATACAAGCATGATGCCATTGTGCACGTTAATGATGCAAGATTTCTGCTCTCTCACCACAGAGCTGAGCCTGTTCACAGCACACAGACTCTTTCAATACCACATTAACATGTGGGCCGCCAAGAGGGGAGAGAGGAGGAGGAGTAACTTGGGAACAAAGCCTCTATAGTCGTCTCAAGCCTGGCTATGAGAGTTATGTAATTTGACTGGCAAGGCTGCATTTCCCCACTGGAGTACCACAGACTAATCTCACTGAGGGACAGAGCTGCTCTGGAAAGAGGCGAGGACGAGAAAAACACGTTTGTAATGAGCAGAGGGCTTCCTTTCATCTGCAGTGCTGCCAAACACCACCCCGTTGCAGTCAGCAAAAAAATGCTGCAAATATGATCAAATCTGAGGTTGGGTGGCGTGCGTGTGGGGTTCAAGGGGAAATGGAGGTAGAGGGGGCTAAAGCAAGTGCCTTTGCTAACCGACACACCATAGCGGTGGATTTAGAGGTTAAAAATAAAATCTGATTCTGATTTACTGCTCCGGGTGCCTGGAAACCATGTGACTGGCATCACATGAGAAGTGGAGAGGTTTTGAGAGGGGGGCAGGGTGAGGAAAACACACACACACGCACACATACACACAAAGTGTGTGCTGTCGGCATAATGAGCTTTCATGATCAGCCTTCTTGGTTTCCACTGATGGTAAGCAGATATGTTCTGATTTCTTAGGTAAGCACCAGAGGATCTCTGAGCTCCAGAGCGGCAACCAAGAAATGGAGGAAACTATCAGAATTTCAGAAGGTAAAAAGGGAACTTGGCTGCTGTATGTTTATGTAGCACTCTTCTAGCCTGCGTGCCAAACAAACAGCAAATCACTACTGTAGCAATATGATGCTCCATTCAATGCTTCAAAGAATACTTCACTCAAAACCATAAATTTGTTCCAAACTGGGGATGTGTATGTCTAATTTGATAATCGTTTAAATGGAAGTTTTGTGACCAACTAGTCTAAATACGTATGTCCACTGAATTTTATTTGCACTGCAGCTGCAAGCACTTCCCTTACTGTCTGAGCTTTCAAAAGACACCAAGCACTCAGCACTGAGCATAAAACTCACTCTACATTGTCGGCAAAACGCGACACTTCCATTGACAACAACAGAAATAAAAAACCCAGCAGCTCTCACATTTCTGCAGCGCAAAATACTTTGGTGGTCATGCACCCTAAAAGCTTAAAACTCCGAAACACAGACAGGAAAAAAATATTTGTGTGTATAGCAACCCCTTAAAAAACAAGTTAAATATTTAAGCACACTGTCAAATCCTTCAATGAGGTTCGCAAAAAAAAGGTCACGTATACGCCATGCACATTATCGTTACATCATCATCAATTTTAGGCGATCGTAAAAAAATTAAAATAAAATTAAAAAAGAACACACTAAGGCTCTATCCCAAGTCTACATTTGTACCCCTACCCCTTCCCCTTGAAACAGAGTGTGAAGGGGTTCAAAATTTACCCCTAAAAAAATGGGACAGCACTACAACACCTGCACACGTCATCATATGTAATCGCGATCTCTTGCTACATATAAGATTGACGATTGTGACTGCTGTAGTTATTCCAAATGCATTATTTTTTTGGTATTTAGCTTCAGGAAGTCACAGGAGGCAACGATATCATGTTATCATAATGATATAATGTAACAATAAAATCTTTACATCTATGTAAACACACGAAAACAACATTAACATTATACCAGACTTATACCAGAATTACCTGTAAAAAGGTCATTCCCGGTCACCAGACTTTTCTGACAGGGTAGGCGAGTGTCATCGAGTGTCAGATGTGAAAGTATGTTGTGGGACTACTATACAGGAGTTATTATTATGGATTATAGATAGTGAAATTTAGAGGTTTTATTTAAATAGCTTTTTTTTTTCAAAGGATGATGGTAAAACACGAACATGGTTATGAATGTATTGCTTGTTTGTTGTAAAATTCGTCATTTGTAATAATGTAAAAAATATAAATTTGTGCATCTCCTGACTTGCGTGTGCAGCTATGTTGCCATTATAGCTGGTGTATTCTGGGAAATTTTCGTACCCCTTGGTTTCGAGTGTGGTCCTGAAAAATCTCAGTTTCAAGGGCTATCTAGCCCTTCCCCAAGCTAAAGAGAAGCGGGACACCCCTACCCCTTCACGTGAACGAATGCATAGCTTATTTATTCAAAACAGCAATGTAGAGCAATAGAAAAATCTATCAATAACTAGCATTAAAACAGCCTTTAAAATTGTACTTTTGCCACAGAACTAGCTTTAAAGCATATTAAAACATATTAGTACACCATGCTTCATTCGTTTGCAACACAGTCCGTGTCTCCAGAACATAAGCTGCAAACTTCCACCTATCTTGCCATAATGATGACCTATGATTCTGTTGTAATCGATGTCCATGCATCAAGTTAATGTCACCCTGCCTGCATTCTTTAGCAATTCAAAAGCTGGTCACACACCAGATGAGAAGCGTAGCACTGCACCACATCTATAACAAGTCAAGGTATCGCTTTGTGGCGCGGCGGGTATTTGAACAGCCTCCTGAAGCCGGCCGCACACCAGACGAGAAGCGCAGTGCCGCCACATCTTGAAAATTCTTACGTTTGTCTATATTTGTCCAAATTAAACAAATGCGACTGCAAAAGTACATAAACCTGCCGATGCTTAATATCTCTTTGTTTCTAGCTCACACCGTCACGAAAAACAATGTTAGATTGCATCACAATGAACCGTCCACTTTACATGATTACAAACATTCTAATAGAAACTACAATGTAAAAAATATCAGTTTCCGTATTTTCCATGTTTTTCTTTTATTTACAGTTGTGAATTGCATTATGGGACCTTGATCTCTGCTTTGTCAACTTTTAATGTTGAAAGTCCAACTCTACAGTTAAACAAAGTGACTTATAACATTTTAGTAGTTTGAAATAATATAACGTATAAGACATAATATATGGAGAAATAAGTCTGTAAAATAACAGAAAATGTACTGGCAGTTTATTACAAGGTTTTTGTACCGGAATATACAAAAATCTAAGCAAACAATATATCACTTTATACTACTAAAAATGTTAATAAAAAAATCACTTTTTTGAGGTTATGGAAAAAAATAAATAAAAATAAATCACTTTTTTCCATAATGCAATTCAAAAGCATAAATAAACGGAAAAATAAAAACAAGAACCACAAAATATAGAAAACTGCTAACTTGCAGATATTTTTTAAAGTGTACAAACTGCCTCAAAAGACTGGAATGTAGCACAAAGGTCTCATGGACTACTGTGAGGTGCTTATTTGTCATATAAAAGATATTTACAGCATTAGTCCCATTTCAATTATATTATAAAGAAAGTGTTTAAAAAATTAATATATGAGACAGAATTGCATCTTTAGGATGAACTATACTTTTAAAGCAGCACCCAAAAGTACATGGTCTGTACGTACACAGGTCTGCTAGTTTCCACGGGGGGAAAGACAGTGTCTCTACAGAGTCATAGGCTGCCACTGTTTACTGATGAAGCGTGGTCACATGAGCCGCGTGCTGGAGTGGGACTCCAGATTAGAGACAGCGAGCTCTCTGCAAGCAGTGACCCATTTTCATAAGAGCCTCTACGCGAGGCAAAATCCACACTCGAAAACAAAAACCCTTAACAAAAGCAGCAACAGGCAGGGTCCAGGCATGCAATAAGCCCTGCTCTTAATGCACACATTCCACAGCTGAGCCGTCCACCTGCCTGTTGGTACTAGCAGCGGCGCCAACAAACTCTGTGGCATCACATTCACAAATGAAAGCTGCATGTTCAAACATATAAAAGCTATATGTTGAAAGAAAGAAAGAAAGAAAGAAAGACTTCAAAAAGCCTAATCACTATTTTCCAAGCTCCCTAGAAATGAACAATATCTCCAGAATAAGCATCTTACTGCAAGCAGAATTTAACAGACACTACAGCTTCTTCAGTATTTCAATAACCAACCGCCACAGCGAAAATAAGAAACTAGCCAATAACCAACAATAACCGCCAAATATCAAGGAAGGAGGATTGGGAATTTACCGATTCCATGGCCGTCTTCAGATAGGAAAGGTTAGATCCAGTAAAAAAAATCTGAAGATGTGCTGCGAAGTCCAAGGAATCCTGTGAAAGCAAAGAAAAATGAAAGACAGATTAGTCCTGTGAATACTGATGTGTCACTTTCCTAATATGGACAGTCAATTTTGCAAAGCAGATTAACTTTACTCTGTTCCTTTATTCCAGCACCCAGAACATGAAAGGCCAGAGTTGGGCAAGCGCAGACAAGCAAAAAGACGGGGGATTCAACCCTTGAGTGTTTTCGGCTCAGAAGTCCAGCTCAGCATTTATAGGGAATGAGTTTAATCATGGTTTCGGGAAGACATAGTGCCCTGGACATGAAGGGCACATATGTCACTGTCACCGAAACCCACAAGCTCTTTTTGACAACAGCTGCGACAAGAGCGGCATTCAGGGTTTGACAACAATGCTTACTATATACCCTTATCAGTCAGTAGTATCCTATAACACCATGGAGAGACACAAACATAGAAATTGTGTCGCCTAATTACCAGTACTGTCCTTTAATGTACTTGCATTTAATTTGGAATCAAATGACATATAGTTTTGTGGCTTATAAATCAATTATAATGTGCTGCAGTGAATATGTTATTGTAGGCCAACCCATAAGTTACACACTAACATTAATATATTACAACAAATAAAATCCTTGACGTCGGTGTCAATAGCCTAGTGAAGTGCCTAGTGGAACCATGGTGCTCACGGCAACTCGAGTTCGATTCCCGGCTCGAGGTCATATGCCGATCCTTCCCCTCTCTCTGCTCCCAATGCTTTCCTGTCTGTCCTCCACTATCCTATCACGAAAGGTGAAAAAAATAAATAAATAAATATGATCCTTGACCTACAAAAACAGATTATTCTTATAGATCAAATAATATTTATGTATATTTTTTTAAATCAAAGCTTGATTTTGGAGTTTAAATACAACCAGCAAACGTACAAAGTAGACGGAGCTTCAACATTAACCATATCTACAGTACATCGCAATTAGGGCAATGTTTTGTTTTTCTGCGATATGAATAGATTTCACCAAATGAATCAAAAAGCTGTATTTTGAGAAGATTCATAATTTTAGACTTGATGATTTCGTAGGGCAGTGTATGATAGATAAATAGAATAAAGCAAAACAAATAAAATAAATAATGAAATAGACAGCGAAAGTCTACCTGTATTCAAGTACAGAATTGGAATAAATCAAATGTAAATAAATAACGCTGATTAGTCTTCATTGTATTAAAAAAATGTAATACAATTAATCTATGTTACATTTAGAAACATTATTTCTAATACACACATGGTTTGAATTGGATTGAAATCATACAGTCACTCTCCTTAAAACTTTTACTCTAAGTTTACTATTAAACTTCGCAATGACTCTACAATGTTCTGATTTGTGTTTTCTGGTCAGCTATAATACCAACATTACATTGCAGATCCTGCGATGTGACTAATGCAGATGAAGATGATTCGGTATCGGTTTGGTAACAGACCATAATCAGTAATAATGTACTGATGGTTTTATGACATCATTTGTTGAGGTAGCATACTATAGCAAGCGAGGCAAGATGAGTATTTGATAAGCATACCATGGAGAGAGAGGCAAGACTCATGTGCAAGCAATTAAAAGGGCTCCAAATATGTTAAAAGCCTACATCTGGGCACATTTTACTGCTTGTGTGTTTGCTGGAACATTCTTCAACTAACATTGAAGGTACAGTAGAACCCAAGATCCCCTACATCACTGTATAGAGCACTGTATAGTGTATAAACCTCCTCTTCTCCCACTCACCGAGGATCTAAACACGATGATGAACATGTCGTTATCGCTTATTTGATGTTTGATGTTTGATACGTTCAAAAAGCTGCTTTCTTTGAGCAGGTGAAATTAACATTCAGTTCATACTAGGACTGCAAAAAAATCAAACATTGCAATATTTAGTTTTTATGAGATATATATTGCGATATGAATACAATTTCACCAAATGACTTGAATATCTCTATTCGGAAAGACTTAATTTTAGATTGACTAGGATAATTCTGTAGGGGAGTGAATCATGCATAAAATATAATAAACCTTCTATGAGCATAGATCAATGATGAACAGTGCTTTATGGTTTTCTGAGGGGTCTAAAGGCTGATTTATACTTCTGCGTCAAGCGCACGCGTAGGGTTTGGCGCAGCCTTCGCATGGTGGCATAGCCCTTGCCGACACGCACCTCTGTGATTGGTTGTCTTTGTAGCGGTGACGAGTGTGGGTGGTGCTGAGAGCCCGATGGAGCGATTGTTTACAAGTGTGGAGTCTCGTGAAGGAGCTCCAGATGGAAACTTTTGTTTTGAGTTTACCTTATGATTAAAGTTGTTGCACGTCCGCCGGTTTCCGCCTCTGAATGAGCGAGTTTTAGCTACTTGTACATTAGGGTAGCGTTCAAAAAAAAAAAAAAACACCCACAAAAAAAACATAAAAAACATAAATACCTCACCGCCCGCTAGCATTTCAGAAGTGTTATTGCAGAGCAACACAAACAGCATGCAGAAGTATAAATGCACGACTACGTGCAAGGCAGGCGCTGTGGGTCATGCCGATCACTCAACACAGAAGTATAAACCAGTATTAAGGTACCGTATTGAATAATCACATATAAAATACTGCATAGTCTTCATTGAATAAATAATTCAATTAAAAAAATTATTATTAATATTACAAATGGAACAATTTCTTATGCCTGAATGCTTTTAAAATCCTCATGCCTTAAAATTACATGCAAATGATACTATAATCCAGACTCAACATTGCATATGCTGCGATGTGACTTTTGCGAATGATCACATTGCGATATGGGTGCTGAAACAATATATTCTGCAGCCCTAGTTTACACACCTGACTGCTTTAATTAATGGCAAAATTATACACACAAAGTTGAATTGAAAACTGAGGATGCAGTGTATCGTCAGTGCATTGTGATGTATCGTGACTTCGAATTGAACCAAACCGATGGCATTAATAGTAATCAAACTGAACAGTGCATTAATAGTAATCAAACTGAACAGTGAGACCAGTGTATATTCACACTCCAATAGACTATCCATCCATCCATTTATTCATCTATCCTCAAAAGGGTTTATTGAAAATAATGAAGTAGAACAAAGAAATTTTTTTTACGTCAAGTTGCATAGTATGTTAAAGAACCAAAATTTGCTCAGCTGACTATAGACGAGGGTCCAATACCTTCTCCAGCCATTATCAGGGCAGGAGAGAGCACATTAAGGGCAGTCCTCATTCAGAAGTGGTGTCTGCGAGGATCAGAACCCTGAGGATTCTCCCAGCAGGAATGTGCCAGAATGGATTAACCCTGACTGGAGAGAACTCCCTCTTAATGGGACTTCAAAATGAGGCCGTAATCGTACTGAGAAAATCCTCTAAACACAGAGAACATGAATTTGACCAGCTACTCATAAACAAATAAACTGGCCCTGGCTGAAGCCATCATCACGAACTTATAAAAACATGAAATTAAAAAAAGAAACTCAAACGTCAAATCTGTGTGAGATCAGGTGCAACTATAGTAGTTCATCATCTGAAGTTTCCCAGAGCAGTTTACTGTGCTTATTAGACGGTGAGGCAGTCTCTGTGGATGTCTCTTGTCCTTTCTGAGTCATGCTCCGTTGACTCGAAAATGAAACTCTAGGCCTGAGGAGGGCTAAAACCCTTTAAATCACCAGTCAAATGGGCAGGCAAAAGAGGATGCTTTCATAAATCTTTCCAGTAAAGGAAAGAAACGGTACTACAGAAAACCGACCTGCCAACTTGCCACATCCTAACAGTCAAACTGAAAAAACCAAAACAGGCAAAACAAGCAGTCCTGGTTAAAACTAGCTGTTTTAAAAGATACAGGTTAAAAATGATAAGTAAATAATAAGTTCATATGCTGAAGCTCAAACATTAGAAGCAAGAAAACTTAATTCTGGCATGAAACGGTCACTATTATTCAATCATACATGGTAAAATCAAGCTCACACTTTAAACTATTCTTGATAATTGCATGGCCTTTGAAAATAAAACACATTTTGCATGCAGACCTTTAAGCAGCTTTTAAATAACAAAACACTGGGACTGAATGATATGAGCTAAAAAAGAACGCAACCTTAATTAATTGAACATTTTACCTTGATTACTGGACAGTTTTATTTTTAATTATAATATTTTGTTTAATTTTTCCATTTAAGGTTTGTACTATAAATACACTATTAAACTATTAAAGGTGACTTTTGCTCTAATAAAAGAATGCATTCATTAACTATTTATGGTTATTTGTCCAATATTTCGAATAACTGAAACCAAAGCGATGCGAAAAGTAGAAAATAATAACTTGCCTCTTCTGTTTTAAATGTGTATGACATAAAAAAAAAATACTCCATTTATACATGATATTTCTTGAAATCATAAAAACTATTCTTTCAAACAAAACAAGACCATTAACAATTTTAGATATTTCATTGTTCATGATACAATTTAGTGATGCTTGACACAATACTGACTCTGTAATATTAATGAAAACAATAAGAACTGCTACTTCTGACAATCTGATGAGGTTCTAAATATTAATCGTTGTCTGCATTTGCTCAAACTGATTTGCTCAAGTCAAAATGTGGATAGAAATACACAAGGGTTTGGCTTTGAATTGCTGCTATTCCCGCCAAAAATCAAAGAAACTGACAACAAAGCTTTACATTCAGTGCAATATATGAGAGGCTTTTTGCATGTATGAGAGAAAAACAGAGCATGAGAGATTATGGAGTTACTTGCTGCAGGGCCTTTTAAGATTCCTTCCGTAAACACCCCCTCACTTGAAATGAGCAATAGTACTTTGCTCCATTTATTCCTGGGCCACTAGTTTGAATCGAGACAAATATAGTTTGTCCTGCCCTATTCGTCAATAACAGGTTCTTTGCAAAGTCTGAGCTACTCTGTAATTACAGGTTCATAAAATGCACTGAAACATGGAGCAAAAGCAGTTACCTTGATAAAAATAAACATCATCAATTTGCCTGTAACACTAGGATCCCTCGAAAGGATATGTAGAATGGCAGGTGAAGCCCATAACCAGGGACCACAAGGCTGGGAGAAAGGACTGAGATTTTGCTGTTTCGATGAAATATTTTGTTTCAACGAATCTTCTTGAGCAGAGGATGTAGCTTGAATAAATACGTTTCAGGTCTGGTTTAACAGATATAGCTCAGTTATGACATTTTTATAAATGTGGCACGGTTTCCCTTAACATTATATTAGGATGCCCAATGGCATCCCCCACCTCAAAGTCAAGTTATTTAATCTTATTTTCTAGCACCAGATCATAATAGAAGTCATTTAAGGTGCATATCCCACAGAACAGCTCTATACTTTGATATTTTATTAAGCAAACAAATTAGCCTTATGCTATTTATCGTATTTACATGATGGCATGTCATTTCAGTCTCTACATTACGCATTTACATTTGCTCTCTGTATATTACACGTAGTAAAATTCCACTCAGACGCATCCACCAATGGAGAGAGGATGTGTGTTGGAAAATAAGTTGTGTTAACCATACAGAAATCAGAAAAAATATATATCTGTGGAGCCTGGCGAAAGTTTTTAGACCAGATGCTGTGCTTCTCAGTGTGTGACCTGCGTCAAGTGACATCATGTGGCCTACAAAGCTGATTGATTGAACAAATAAATGCTTCATATTTGATACAAATATTGTAGCATGATTCTTCTGTTGTTAAAGAAATGAACAACGTTGTGTTTAATTTGATCATATACAGCTTTAAAAGACTATAGGTTAAGATGTAAACACTTGGGTTTCTCTCTATGCTTCTCTCATTTATAGAAATTACAGAAATCGATGGTTTTTGAGGTCAAAAATATAATGTTAAGTTATAAGATATGTAAATTCGTGTATATTCTGACTGCAAAACTACACAAGAAATGGCACAAATACAGTCACAAATACTGCTGACAAATTTTAAGAAAAGACACCAAAAAAACTAAAATAATCATTTCAAGAAAGCTAACTTGGGCAGACGGGGGATGCTCTCAGGTAAAACTGCAGAAAGATTGCAAAGTTTTCAAAACCAGTAATAATTAAATCATTATTAATTTGTACCAACGTACCATAGGCCATTCAAGTTTACAGCACAAGAACCCTTTCCTTTGTAATGCAACAAACAGCACTGGACTACCAGATCAAACCCTTTTCCTTTTTGAAAGGGGGACAAGCAACATGGGAGGGCAAGAGCTGCTAGACAAATGTGAATCATTTTACTTCTATACATTTGTAAAAAAAAAAAAAATGTATAATAATTCTTGAGAATATTTTCCCTAGAATCATTGAATATGACTATATTTATATTTTCTTGAGAATATTAACCCTAGAATCATAGTATATGACTATATTTATATTTTCTTGAGAATATTATCCCTAGAATCATAGTATATGACTATATTTATATTGAATTGCATCATGTTAATACTACAGTTTATCAGTAAATAACTATGGGCTGCCTCTCACCAAGATCCCCAACTACTTAGTTTTAATATTACACTTGTTCAATGCCCATCGTCATAATCAAGAGTAGAACTCAACATCTGTGCACTGAGAGAGAGAGAGAGAGAGAGAGAGAGAGAGAGAGAGAGAGAGAGAGAGAGAGAGAGAGAGAGAGAGAGAGAGAGAGAGAGA
>CAIGQV010019101.1:11922945-11947586 GCA_903798115.1 Danio jaintianensis | reverse complement strand
GAGAAATGGTTGTCCTTTTTGCTTTATGTACACACAAAATTATTCTCATTGAATTATTCTCATCTCATATTCTCGATTGAACCACTAAAGGCACATGGTCTGTTTTGAGGATGATTTTGGTACCTTTCTATACTTTGAGTGGGGCCTTTACTGTTTATGGGAAATGAGGGATCTCTCAGATTTCAACTAAAAGATCTTCATTTGTGTTCTGAAAACGAACAAAGGTCTCAGGGGTTTGGAACAACATGAGGGAGAATAATTAATAACAATTATCATTTTTGGGTGATCTAAACCTTCAATGGCATTTATATTAAAATACAAAAAAAAAAAAAAACAGTATAAATTTTACACCAATATTTCCAGACATAAAACTAACCAATTATTTAATCTTCATGTAATAGCCAAGCACTTATGAAAAGCAATCCTATACATTCAAGATTTCAAAAGACAGCCCTCTATCCTGACAATGGTTCTAGTGCAGGCTCTATGCTACTGTCGCCACAGCAACTGTACACAATAACTGTACTTCCTTCAGTACACAGGCATTTCAAGGTCTGAAAGCTAGATTGTCAATGTGTTTGCAGCTTTATAATTCTGACTATTCGACTGCAGTAGCCTAAAAAGAAATGATGTAATGGTTAAATGAGTTTACCAGGTATACATCTAACCACAGAGTTCTTACAACGAAGTCAGACAATGCAATCAAGTATAAAGCTCATGTGTACAAAAAAAAACCATTGTGGTCATGTACGAAGGCAACCACCAGCTTTACAGAATCAATAAATTCAGCAATGGTATTTAAAAGGGTTTCATTGAAGCAGTAGGGCATCAAATATGTAATAATCACAAATATTTTACAGAATTTGTTTTTACATAACATAGGAACGTGGAGCAGAACTTCAGGACTAATTTAATAGCAAAAAAAGAAGCAGCAAATACAATTTTAACAGTGCCAAATCATTAAAGTAGATGTCTTATTCCAATCATCTTGTTGAGGTTGAAACTATTGATTCACAGTAATTTCAGCAACAACAAATTATGCAAAACAGAATTCTCAGTTTTGGCCAAACAAGGCTGGAGGGTTGAAATAATTGACAAAAAGGGTTATATTTAATTGGTGAGTCTCCAACTGCATGTTTTGAATATGTCCGTCTTCATTTCAAGCACACTGTGCAAATAAACAACAAAAAAGTAACATATGCAAATATTAGGGCTGGATTAACAATACGGATGTCTCATTTTTAATTGATACTTTCTGATGGATTCTTCTTTTGGTTTCTGTTGAGGTGGGACCTTTATTAAACTTCTATTTGTAGCACACTTGTTGTCCAATCATCACAATAAGCTTTGAAACTTTTAGGGTGAATTTTTATTACAAATTACATAAGTAGACTTTGTACTATTACATAATAAACACACAACTACGGAATAATCTCAAAGGAGGATTTATTCAAACATTTGGGAGGAAAAACATTTTTAAATGTGATATTTCCATGTGTTTTCAGATGTAGCAGCAACATAAAGCCATAGTTCACTGAAAACCTATACAAACAGATGTCATTATCGCTAAATGATTATCTTCAACTTAATAATCATCCAATGTAATCATCTGCAATTATGAACAAAAGTTTGTGTTGTTTGACAGTGAACTACAGACACGGTGTAGTAAAATGTCTGAAAGCAGTTGTTGAAGATTTACTGCTGATTACAAAACCTGCTTTACTAACAACATGTGCGCACAATTGCCATCGATTAATCATGCAGCCCTACTTTATATAATTAAGCACTATAAGACTTTCATACATTCAATTTATAAACAAATTGTGTATGTAATCAATCAAAGCAGCATGCGATGTCACAAGGGCACATATTTTTGCATATAGACTGGTTATAGGCGTGGGTGATTCATCAAAATGAAATTGCAAATGTGATTGGGCAAAGCTGCGATTGTCATGCACATCTTGTCAGGGAAGCACAGTGTGATCAGTAGTAAATCTCTTCTGAAGGCCAGAGGGTGCTCTCACAAAACACAAGCATTTCAAATACTAAGAAAACACGCTTGTAAATGTTGTAAATCCATATAGTGGTGCATTATGAACAAAAGATTTAACTGCTTTTATTAATTAAGCATGACTAATGAACGAATCATCTTACACAATGATTTATTTCAAATGCTCAACTTTTGCAGAGATGAGTTGGAGTAAAACCATGTTATTACATGTAGTAATTTGACGTGCAGCTTTCAATACAGATAGCCAAAGTTCACTGAAATGTGAGGCAAACAGCTGTCATTATTACAGAACTATCATCACAAGTATTGACCAATTTAATTCAATTTAGAATTTTAAATTGGATTTTTTTTTGCACAGCTTATCAGTGAAGTATGACTACGTGTAGTATACTTTGTGGCATCTGAATGCACATGCTCGAACTTCACTAGAACTTTACTGAAAAAAAGCACATGAAAATTGCCTTCGATTAATCTATCAGCCCTGACTAGTTCCAAGGACAAGAATTTGACATCACAGGCTTTGCCTCTAGGCTTTACGACTGTACTAGAGCTGTGAATTTGACGACTGACACAGCCGTATACCGAAGCATGTTCATTTTCAGATCTACATTGCTCGAGTCTGATAAAAATCAGAGGGCATTTCACGTGCAATGACTGCTCTCTAAAAACATGTTGTTTCAGAAAGATTTCATGATGCGTTTATTTAATATTCTGTCATTTTGGGTGTTAATAAAAGAGTACTAAAAACTATTAAGGGACTAATTTAAAATACTCTATTCTCACAATAATGACAAAAACATTTGCCTTTGCAAAGAAAAAACAAATAGTTGCCATCTTAGTCTCCGTGAACTACTTTCTCAAACAGATTTTTTTTAAGGAGCAGGCATTAATTTTGTACATTCCCCAGCCTGTCTGGGTGTCTACTGTGACTGCTTGTGTTGCTAGTCCCAAACAAGCCCCTTTTCACAATTTTAACAAAAAAGTACACCAATGTGAATCTACAAAGTAGGGCTGCACGACATTGCAAAAATCAGACATTACGACATTTTGTTTTCCTGCGATATATTGCGATATGAATACAACTTCACCAGATGGCACGAACAGCTCTATTTGGAAATAATTCATTCATTTAAATTGATTGGGGTGAATTTGCAAAGGTGTGAATCATGTATAAAAATAATAAACAAATCGCAAGCAAACATAATTACAATAGAGCACAGAAAAAAAGTCAAATAAACAGTGCTTTATGGTTTTCCGGAGAGTCAAACTGTATTCAAGTGGAGAAACTGAATAATGAAATGTAAAATAAAACTGTATAGTCTTCATTGTATTAATAATTCAGTGAAATTATTCATCGTTAACATTACAAATGAACTTTTTTTGTGCCTAAATGCTTTAAACTCTCTTGAAATGCCTTTAAAATCACATGCAAATGATAAAGACTCACTCTGTTATGGTTATATTTTGCAATGACAATTGTTGTGCAGTTCAAGTACAATCCTATTCCCAACTCAACAGATCGCAGATCCTGCGATGTGACTATTGCGTACACACACACATTGTGATATCGATGCTAAAACAATATATTGTGTAGCCTTACTACAAAGTGAACTGTATTTTTTTATTGACAGACAAATAGCAACAGGGGGACATAACTGATCAAACTGACCAGTTTGAGGCCGTCACGGTGGCGCAGTGGGTAGCACGATCGCCTCACAGCAAGAAGATCGCTGGTTCGAACCTTGGCTGGGTCAGTTGGCATTTCTGTGTGAAGTTTGCATGTTCTCGCTGTGTTCGCGTGGGTTTCCTCCGGGTGCTCCGGTTTCCCCACAGTCCAAAGACATGCGCTATAGGTGAATTGGGTAAGCTAAATTGCCCGTAGTGTATGAGTGTGAATGAGTGTGTATGGATGTTTCCCAGTGATGGGTTGCGGCTGTAAGGGCATCCGCTGCATTAAACATATGCTGGATAAGTTGGCGGTTCATTCTGCTGTGGCGACCCCAGATTAATAAAGGGACTAAGCCAAAAAGAAAATGAATGAATGAACTACAATTGATCATTGACCATTAAATGAAATAAATCTTCTCTTAGTTGGCCAAGTATGTATTCTGAATTTTAATTATGTTGCACCACTAGGTATAAAAAATAATGAATTTACATTTTAGAAATAGCATCCCTATGCAAACAAAATCCTTCAGCTGTAACACTATTCCCAGTACCACAGCCTCTCATAAAACTCTTTAACCAAACAACGTAAATCACATATCTGTCATCGGTGGTCATATTACAATGACTTTTGCACTCACAGACAAAACACAGAGATGATTTCAAAATGCTGGCCACATTGTTATGTTTAAAAGAGTCAACTCTGAGCGAGCACAATGCTGCCTCTGCAAAGCACTCAATCCATGCGTGTTACATAAGCGACAGCTGCAAGGATGCTCGTTCGGAACAATAACAGAAACAGTTAAAGAAATCCCTGAAAGCTCGCCATTTCCAAAATGTGCAAAGAGACGAAGGAGATCTGAAGGCGTGAGCACACATTATGCTAAACAGCAGAGAGTGGGCCGGGGTTTGTGAAATTCCCCAGACTCTGAAGCTCCCGTCTAATACACTTAAGATTCAGGGACGAATGGAACTGCAGAGGCATTGAGTGGTGCAACAACACGGGTACAGCATGCAGACCAGCCAACCGGTGACAAAAAAAATAAATAAATAAATGGGTAGTAACAGCTTCGGCACAGCCAGAGAGTAATGCTTGACAGCCAGCGGGGCACATCAGGCCAAAAGTAAAAGCACTGAAAGAAGAAGAAGCCCGGAGAACTATTCCGTGTTCAATCTTGCTTACATTCACGGCTTGTAAATAACAGGAGAGAAGTACAGCAGCTTCTACAGACATAATCTTCTCACGTCAGCTCTCCTCCATCAACTGAGCCGAGCGAAGGCTCACAGTAATTGGGTCAGAGAGGGGTTTCTGGTCCTATTGCAGAGAGTGACGCAGAACTCGGGTCAAGGCCTCAAAGTAATGAAAGTTGATGAGCAGGGCAAACCAAAGGTGTCAGGAGTGTGTGGGCCGGCAGTCACCTTTCTGAAGACCCCCGTCTTCTCCATGGCCCTTATGTCACATCCAATCCCCTCCCATCAGCCGTGCACAGCAGCACCAGCACGAAACTACACTTTTTTCCACCTTTCTCATTTTCTCTTCATTGGAAACCTGTCTCCCCAAGAGAGGTGGATATGCATGAATTAAGGCTGGGCAGAATTACAGTCGAGTTAACGCAGGGGAAAATGAGTCTGACAGTGGAAAGGAGGTTGTGAGAATGTGTGCGTGCGTGTGTGCTTTGAACCAAAGTCTACCTGAAAGGAGTGACTACTTCACTTTACCAGAGTGGTAGACATACCAGAAGGCCAAACAGTGAAGCTGGTGCTGAACCAAGTAAATTTGTGATTTCTGGCATCTATGAGGATCACTAATGAACAGAGTGGCCTAAATCTAAATACAGTATAAGGGTTGGAAAAACATAAAATGCAATTGCACAGTATTGAGGTAATTAAGATCAATTATGCTAAAACACTAAGACCAAATGGGTTGCTTCAACAACAAGCAGAAAAACAGACTTTGTGAAAGCTAAAAGACATGAAATTCAAATTAAACTCTCCTTTTATTTTATTTTTTTTTAAATAATTGTTGTTGATGGTTATGTCATCAAGGAAAAATCAATTTAGGGGCCTATGATTTTCACAATGCAGAAAACATGGTATACACAAGCCTGCGTGTCCACCGAAGTGTTTTTTGTGCTGCAGAAATGAGAGCGCTGTTAGGACTTCCCCAACTGTCAAAGCATTTCAAAAAAAGGAAGAGCGTAAAACGTACAACTCAGCGCCAGGCTACGCAGCCAGCGTTTAAAAAAT
The DNA here is from genome assembly GCA_903798115.1 of Danio jaintianensis. Taxonomy (NCBI): domain Eukaryota; kingdom Metazoa; phylum Chordata; class Actinopteri; order Cypriniformes; family Danionidae; genus Danio; species Danio jaintianensis. Next base: position 11,941,663 of record CAIGQV010019101.1, on the reverse strand, counting down.
GCGGAGCTTCTATTGACAACAACAGACAAAAGAGGCTCAGCTAGCGTTTCTGCAGCCCAAAAACACTTCTGTGGACCTGCAGCCTAAAACCGAAAAATTGAATTTAATGTAAGACAGATTGTCATGGAATTTGGTAAAAATTGTATTAAACCATTTTCAAAACCCGTTTAAACTCATTTACAAATGTCTGTTCTTTGCCATGGTTTTATTACCTGACAAATAAAATGTCAGAAATGCATTAGTAGAGGGCGAAATTACAATATTATGTATTTAAATATATTTAAAACATTGACTCAAAGTTGAAATTTTAGTGTTGAAGAGACAATCTGAGATGATAAAGGTTCCAAAAAACAACAACAATGGTCTCTAAATGCTAAATTTCAAGCAGAGCAGTACTCTAACAATTTTTATGCAAGTTCTGTCAACACTCTATCAACTGTAAGACCACCAGCGACAACCACCTGAAGTCAAAAACACATATGAAACAAGGAAAGAACTTATCCTTATAATGATTTATAGCAAGTGCAGTAGCGCCATCGGCTGCGAGGCATAAGTTTGTATAAGACATCGTTGCTGAGTTTGCAGAGGCTAATTTCCCATTAAGTAAAATTAAGTTGTATCTGTTTCTCAAAACAAAAGCAGCCTTCGTCAAACCTATTTACGCGTTTTTTGAGTAACACAAGGAAGCTAAATATACTGAACAAGATCAGTGAGAAAACAATGTCACTTGTGGTTGATGAAACTACTGACATTCGAGATTGCAGCATTTTAAACATTTATTGCTTCTTATTTTGATTTAGAATTATGAATGCATTTCCAAAAAGCAATGCCGAAAATTTTAAAAAATATATATATATATATATGTTTCAATTTCAATCGCACTGGTTCTTAACACAGGGACTGAGGTCCTGGACATGCACTAAAGTTCTGTTTGTAATACATAAATGCAATACATTTCAAAGATTGTGGTTCAAATATAGAGAACTTTCATAATCTGAAATCAGACTGTAATCATACAGACTGATGAATATTTGTTCATGTTTGTTTTATGTACAGGCAACTTGGGCAAGCATCCCTGATCTACACAGTTTGATCCAAAGCTGTCCTCGTGGACATAAGCCATGTTGGAATAGGCTGTAAATGCAGACTTTACAATTTTTCAACTAAACCAGAAGACAGAAACAGCAGTGAGAAAGCAAGCGTCCTTTGTTATCAGCAGGGACCCAAGAAAAAGAAAAAAGAAAAAAAGAAAGGAGGTCAAAAGGACATACAATTATGAAATGTAAATGAACATTGCACAGGTCCAAATCATTCTGGCAAGTTCCATTATTCACACTGTTTCTATGACAAACAAACAACAGCAGCAAGACTGTAGTGGCAATATGCTGGAAAGCATTCTGACAGACTAAAAATGGTCTCGACAGAAAAATCCAAATTAAATAGAAAGCAGTAGACTTCTCAGTGCGGCCATCACACTGGCTGACAATTCCACCCTGCAGCGGAAAGGGTAATTTCTCCTGAATTCATGCATATGTAATCATCAATATGACCCTGGGGCACGTCAACTCCTCATACAGCCACTAAAATTCAAATGAGAACAGGCTCAATTCTGCAAGGCCTTTTAAAGCAGCACGAGAGAATGTTGTTGGAATTTTCTTCCCCATGTATCAGAACAAACTGGACATGCATCATGAAATAAAGTTGGCCCCCAATTATTTTCAAAATATTGAAAATGCACAACTACACAACTGAAACCGTACTTTTAATGGGACAATAAAACTGGTTACATTTTTCAGGGGTGTATGAGATATGGTGGTAAAAAGACAATCAATTACCACATCAAGATCTAAAAAGAGCTTTCGTTTAGAGGTAATGCATTGAAATCAATATAAATGTACCGTTTCATTTGTGTTTTCTCATATGTTTTGAGATTTAAAAACCTTCCATTCCCAGGTTTCAGAAATGTATTGACAAGTTGATGCCAACAGGAATAGTTGTGTCAATAGGAAACGTGTAAAACAGCCAAAAGTGCTACCTAAAAATTAAACGATTTTTAGCCAACAGTTAATACTCATTTATGAATAACTAATATGACAGTGATTTAAAACTAAATTGTGTAACATCATATACCTCCCTTCGCATTGCACCTTAACTTAACAGATGTTGTTTACGCTACTAAATAGCAACTACACTAAATAAAGGGAAGAAAACAATCAATTTAAATCATTGTAATAAAAAGTCTTATTTACAGTTCAGATTTATTGCCATTAAAGTTGTGACAATATTTCCTCATGGAAGTGAAAATGATTTCAAGTGTTCATATTGTGAAGTTCCAGCATCAGGATAATATACATATATAAATATATATTAGGGCTGCACAATATATTGTTTCAGCATTGATATCGCAATGTCTGCATTCGCAATAGTTACATCGCAGGTTGTGCAATGTAGAATCTGAATAATAGTTGAACAGGAGCCACAGAACACATGTGATTTGTAGAGTCACTGCAAAATGTTACCATAATAGATTGAAAATATCATTTTCAGGCCTGTGACTGAGCATTTTGTGAGTTTAAAATATTTGGGCACAAGAAATGATGACGTTTGGAGGTGTAATAAAGATTAATTGCATTTAATTATTTTTACGATGAAGACTACATGGTGTTATTTTACATTTACATGGCAATAAATGCTTTTCTTACTTAAAATTTTTGTCTTATTTCTAGTCTAAATATCTTAACTTCAAACTGAAAACAATATTACTTTACTTACTCCATTGGCATATTATTTAGATTGTTTTAAGGAAAAATGACTAAATTTAAACGTATTATTTCGGAAAACAAAACAATATTTTTAGTAGTCTAGAAAATGTTTCCTGATTTATGAATTTCGATATTTGGAAAAGCATTTTTTGCACTGTGATTATTCAATTTCTGAACCTGAATACTGTTAGACTTGTTAAAACGTTAACTAGAGCATTTCAAACCATCTGGTGAAATTGTGTTCATGTCACAATATATATCGCAGAAAAATAAAATATCAGGTTTTCCCAATATCGTGCAACCCTAACATATATATATATATATATATATACACACTCACATTTATCACTCATTATGACTCCTACTTACAGCTTTGAATGCAATATTCTGCACCCCAAGTATAAAAGTTCAGTCCATGAAAGAGGAAAAGAGGAGAAATGATTTATAGAATGACCACACTGCACATGCGATATCATTGCAAACAATCCTTGCAAACATTTAAAGCTATCACAGGCACAACACATCAACTTATTAGTAAGAAATATCAGCACATTTCACCATATCGGGATGATGCAATTGAAATATTATTGCGCATCCCAAGAGAAAATGACTCACAGCTTTATGTTTACAGGCTGTTGAATAATTACTTTGCAACATAAATTGCAAATTAATGCTTACAATTTTACATCATTATGTTCTTAGACCGGCATTGAGAATTGTGAATTTCAATACTGCTTAAATCTTGCTAACGTGACAACCCTACGTGACCCCGATGAAATTATATTAATGTGCAACTGCTGGAAGACTTCATGACAGAACTGAACTCTGCTGTGCTGGGCCAGAGAAAGCACATGAACACGAGCCATTCTGGGTAGCCCCTGTAGAGAAACCACTCTACCCAACGAAAAATATATTCCCCTACGCACCGCTGAATTATTCATTATGTAAAATATTCATCATGAAGCAGTTGTTGCTTTAAATAGCCTTCATTTTAAGGCAAGCAACTTGAACAGTCAGGTAAAAGTGCACTAAAAGTGCTAGAAATTAAAGTTGTGCAAGAAAAAAAACGGGACAGAAAGTACCAGGGAAACTCCCAAATCATAATTATATCAGTGAACCATGCAAACTAGGTCAGCTCCTGTAATGTGCCATGCAAATCGCGTTTTAGTAATTGTCGGGGCTTTTTTTTTTTCTAAATAAAAGATATTTTGTAATTCATACATGGTACCTGCCACTGACAAACACAAAAAGCAGTTGGTGAACTAAAATGAAGGCCTATGCACAGTGAAAACAATCTCTGCTTCACACACACAAGACAAGTGTGCTGCTATTAAAAGCTACAGAGCGATGTGGGAGTTTGGCACTGGAAGAACACGTGGATTCTATTATGGGCATTGCATTCGACAGTGGAAGCAGTACACAAACACTCTATAGGGCCTTCTGACAAAAATCTACTTCTCTGAAAAAGGATGCCAGCACCAACAGGGAGCTACAGGGAGAAGAATTAGCATTTAGCAACTCCTTCGATCCACTTTCTGTAACCAGTAAATAACCAGTGAAAACTGCAACACACGATTACCGCAGAAGCTTATATCACAATTTACCATAGTTTTTAAAGGCATAGTTTACTCAAAATTAGACACAGGAGGTAGAACTTTACTCCTTTAATCAAAACAGCAGTTGGCATTTTCAGCAGAGGAATATTTACAACTAGGCATGGGATGATAATCAAGGTTTACCGTGGTTTGGAAAAGCCAAGGTTTTTAAATGCTCCTATGGTATTGTAATTTAATTTTTTGGGGGGAATTTTATGGAATTTTTAGAGCAACAGTATTACCAGCATAAATGGACCCTCAACATCAAAAGCTACTGTTCTAAAATATTTAAAATGTTTATTAAAATAAAATATTGTGTTCAATGGGGAAAAAAAGTTGTTTTTTTACCCAGACATTTCAAAAGAACATATTTTAGCGCAGTAATCACAATACTGTGAAACGGTGATATTTGTATCCAAGGTTATCACACCGTCAGAAGATTATACCGGCCCACGTCTATTTACAACTATTATCCGGGTGTGTGGATACCTCTATTGTTTGATTCATCGTAATGCAACATGATTATTTATTATTGATTGATAAATGTTCAAATACTATTATTTTTCATAACCAAATGGCAGGTACACAACCACAGTGTGCAGTAGGGTTGCACAATATTTAAAAAATCTGATATTGCAATATTTAATTTTTCTGCGATAAATATTGCAATATGAATTTGGTTTCAAAGGATGGTTTGAATAGCTCTATTTGACCATTTTTTTTGGAGACTAGCAGTATTCAGGTACAGAAATTAAATAATCCCAATGCAAAAAAAATGCTTTTCTTACTTTGCTCAAATACTTAGATCAAGAAAAATATTATTTTACTTTCACCTTCAGAAGAGAAATCAAAATTAAGAGTTTTTCCTTAAAACAAGCTAAATTATCCGCCAATGGGGTAAGTCAAACAATCTTGTTTTTGGTTTGAAATGTAGATATTTGGACTAGAAACACGACACAAATTCTAAGTGAAAAAAAATAACTTTTATAAATAATTAACTACAATTAATCTTTGTTACACCTCCAAACATCATCATTTTTTGTGCTTTCTTGAAATGCACAGTCACAGGCCTTAAAAACACTTGCAAATGCTAAACTTTCACTTTTGTATGGTTAAATTTAGCAGTGACTCTACAAACCACGTGTTCTGTAACTCCTGGCCAACTATAATTCAGACTCAACACTGCAGATCTCACAATGTGACTATTGCAGATGCACACATTGCGATATCGATGCTGAAATGATATATTGTGCAGCCCTAGTGTGCAGAACAAAAATTAAACTAGTGCACCTTAAGAAACGTAACAGGAAGAACACCATGAAACACCACTGTACTGGACAAGGGAGGTTTTTTGTTGTACCGACCAAAGAACAAAAGCAACTAGGTACTGTAAAATAATTACCATGGTAAAAATAGCTCAATATTCGTTTCTGTGGATATCCCGCTCATGTATAAATATGCATGTACTTCTGATGCTTATTGGAAAAGCTCAAAGTCTGCTCAAAAAACTGGCCGACAACGCAGTTCACTTGTTCCAGCTGCTTGCAATACACTGTAAAGGGGTGTCAAAAGTAATTGTTTCTTTGGTGCACCGCAATGCAGACGCGGACAATTCTGTATCGGTTCAGTAATAGATCCTAACCAGTTATTACGTAGTGACATCATTTATCTCATATATGCTATATTGTGGTAGCTTACTATGACGAGAGGCAAGAGGCGAGAGGTGAGCGCGAGTAATTAAAACGCTCCAACTACTTTAAAAAACGCAGAAACTGTGCACAATTCACTGTGTGGGCATTTGCTGGACAGTCTTTCACTGACACTGAAGTTACAGCAGAAGCCCCTATGTCACTGCTATGGAGAGCAGTAAACTCCATTTTTCTCTCTTTCTCTCTCACTATGGACATTTGACCTGCTGGTGTGAGGTAACGTTTCTTCTCCTTTCGGCTGTTACAGCGATAGTTGTGGATCTAGACACGAGTGTGTCTTCAGAGTGAGTTTTCATTACCGCATCTATCATGGATCAGCTGTGATCGCTGCTGCCGTTTATCAGTGTCACTCATCGGTGAACAGTGCCAGAGAGTTAGAGCTAATCGCAGCCCTTTCTGTTGAGCGCGTGACCAATCATAGGCGTTTAACAACTCGCTCTACATTAGTGCATTTGCTCTAAATGCTTATGTTGTTCTGTGCATGTACTTGAGCTTTGTTTGATACATTCAAAAAGAGTGTTTTCTTTGAGCAGGTAAAATTAAAGGTACAGTTCATATATCTGACTGCTTGTATTAAAGGACAAAATTGTATCACAAATACTTTTAAAATGTATTTATAAATTATACATTTTAATACAAGAATTCTTGTGCTGTGAAGTAAAATATAAAATTGTGTACGGAAAGCTTCATCAATGCACTGTGATGCACTGAGACATCAAATTGAACCGAATTGATGGCATGGTAATTGTAACCGAACCATGAGACCAGTGTAGGTTCACACCTCTAACACTGTAAAAACTTTTGAGTTCCACACAATCGATGTGTTGGCACAACATGAAGGAATTAAGTTAATTTATTAGTTTTTAAAACTTTAAGTGGGTTGAACATAAAACAATTAAGTTGTCCTCCAAAAAACAAGAATTGTGTTGTTTCAGCTCATTTTAAATAAGTAGTTTCAACAAACAGCAAACATAATTTTTTGAGTGTAGTGCTACTGTGCTGTCACGGCAACACTTCAAAAATGACACCTCTTATTCTTTTGCATAGACTTAAATAAAGATAACATATTGACAATTATTGTTAATACAGTGCTGGCCTAAATTATAGAACACCTGGCATATATGAACATTTACTTTTTTTGCCTGCAGTACAACATTTAATTTCATAATGTTGATGAAACATGCAGATGGTTGCTCTGAGCACAGCAGATATCAGATGAAGGGAGTCATACTGTTTTTATCCACTTTTAACTGTAATATTTGGTATGTCAACAGCACATCTGGCATGGTGTCAATATATTTCCTGAGAACTTCAACACTAATATTATCCCATACTTGATAACGATTACACAAGTCATTTGGCTGGTCTGTAAAGAAACATGAATGTCTGAGACTAACAGTTAAAAATCTTATGCCCTATATTGTTTACAGAGCATAATAATAATTTGTAGATATTTTAAATTTTGTAAGGGTATTATAAAGGCCAATTTAAAGAAGCCACTGAAAACAATATGTTAAGTTTTTTGCATGTAATTATGGCCATTGTATTTTTTTCTGTGTTACTTTCAGTAAAAGGGGGTTCAATTTTTTTTACTGGCTTGTGCTTTTAAAATCAGTATGATTTGAGTTATTGTGTCTGATTTAATTTAATAAAATAATACATACAATTATTACAAATAATTTTCATTTTTTCAGGTTTTCGATCAAGTGCATCCGAAATGTTTGGTTTCAGCCCAGAATATTAATTTCAATGCATCTCAAAATGAAAGATTAATGAGATCGATCTGTTTGGGTACTTGAATTAATGGATACTGAAAAGTAGCAGCGACAGAGTGAGAAAAAAAATCCACAAGGAAAAAAGATGCATTGAAAATGTGATATTTGTATAATATAATCGTAGGATAAATAAATAATATGTATAACTTAAATCGTAATCGAATCTTGGGGTGCTTTAGATGGCACACCCCTATAATATAGATGTGTGTGTTGTAGTAGTCAACATTTGAAGTGGGTCAAATTTTTTTTTATCAATATTGTCCTAAGAATGAGTGTTTTTCTGTAAGTTTTAGGACAATTTTGGTCTTTTTTTTTTTTTAATCCACTTCACATGTTTACTACTGAGGATTATAATACAAAAGCACAACAAAATAAAGTAGATTATTTGTATTATATTCCTGATGACACAATGAGGTCTAATGAAGCAAAACAATCAGTCTGTCTAAAAAAACTGAACATTATTTACAACATTACTACTTGTTAGTCACAGGCTTGGCAAATGAGACATTCACATTAAGGAGAACATGTTTCCTATAAAACAATAACATCGGGGATCTGTAAAGTCAATTTTCCAGAATGAGATAAACACAAACAATCGTACCCTTTTATATATACACTGAAAAAATGATTCATTGAATTTACTAAATTTGTTTTAAGTTAAGTGGTTGCAAACAATTTATATAGGCTGAATTTAAACAAATGAAATGTAGTAATGTTCAACTTAATTTGTTTGTTTAAATTCAGCTTATAGAAGTTGTTTGCAACAATTTGCAATGAACCATTTTTTTCAGTGTAAGCTTCAGCATTCAGGATAATCACAAGTACCATTTTACCGTCTTACGAGATTAGATTAGATTTTATTCTTTTTGTTGATTCATTTTTTTGTGGAATCTAGTTTAATAGTCCATATCACAAAAAGTCACATCATGCTTTTATCAGATGCACAGAATTTCCTTTGATTTAGTTATTCAAACAGAAGAAATTTCTTTATAACTGGATTCCACAATTCAGTCTGTTTTCCACATTGTAGACCTGCATTTTGACAAACAATACAACACATACAATACATACATATCCTTCCTCTCTGTAGTAAACATTGATCACAAACTAACGTTTTAAGCTCCCGTGAATGTTTTATGAGGCTATGGCTCAGAAAAAATATAGATAAAAGTTGTAAATATTCAATATCTCATACGACCCAATTATTTTTCTTAATAAGCGCTCAATGTATCATCTGGAGCAAGGGTTAATAGATTTTTGGCTTGTTTATGACTCACAGAAATGTAGTCATTAGGGCTGCACAATTAATTCTATTTTTGTATCATGGTATTAATATTTGGGCCCACAAAAATGGTCGGTATTTAAATCTGTAAAGACCAAGCCTGGACTCTAGACTTGAGCACAATAGTAGCAAATGCGCAAGGTAAAATGTCATACGGTAAACATTGGTGCGAGTGGTTATTTTCAGATTGTTTTGCTATCTGTCTGGAACATACACTTTTAACCAGTCAGTTTTAATTCGCCCATCCTGAGTCCCTACCTATATACACATTCGGTGTATATACAGTTGATAAAACATATATTAAAAATGAGACATTCTTTATGGAAATGTTTTATGAAACAGAATAAACCTGAATGCAATATTCACAAAGAAACAGACAAAGATTATTTAGAATTCACTCTTCCAACATTTAATTTACATTATATCATGTGTGTGTAGCATGGTGGCACTGATTAAATGATAAAATGACTCGAATTGCTAGTTGGTGGTGACAAGTCTTAAGTGCATACCTGACACTCTGCATCATTGGATACTATTTTTGTTTAAATAATACAACAAAACAGAAGCAAATGTGAACATTTTGGCTAGTAATCGTGAAGTAGTGATCACCAGGGGCAGGCAGAATCTGCTGACATTTTTTACTTTTTCTGTGCAGAATGACTTTGAGGGTGTAGGCGCTGACATAAAACACATAAAATAAAAAAATAACACGCAGATAAAAATACAATTAGAACCACAGCTATAGCAGGTCTTTCATATAATACATCCACTAAGGGTGCTTTCACACCTGTGGATTAATTAATTTGTTCCGAAACAAGGATTAAAATTGTTACAATGTTGCACCTTGTTCTTGGTGCGGTTCGCTTTCACACGCCAAAGTTTCTAAATGGACCAAAAGAGCTAAAACAAGTCACGTGCGAGTAAACTCTCCTCACATTGGTCAGAGTTTCATGGTTTATTTTGCAGAGTCTGCTCAGCTGTCTGTATTTTAATTTATGACGATGAGCAATAAGACAATATAAGCGAAAAGCTACGCTTTAATTTTGAATGGTGACACCCACAGACATCGTCACCAGATATAAATCAGAGGTTAAAGCAAGTTTGTAATGCTAGAATTATGCGTTACAGGCTTTACATTATAGAGAGAGTATATGTAGCTTTCTCACTACAATCGATCCGCTCCAGAGTTCGTTTCAATCGAGCCGAGATCACCTCATTCAGGCAATCTTGGACTGATTGTTTTGGCGGGGATCCGAGCGCGATTGCTGGATTCACATATGTATGAATGAATGAGATTCCACGTGGGGCAAGTGATAACTCAATATTCACAAATGTTGTATAAAATAATTAGCTAACACATGAGCAATCATGCTGTGTTTCCAAACCAAACCACAAATAAATTATTATTATCTACAGAGTTGTGCAAAAATTTGAATTTCACATAAGAAAAAATAACTCATATTTCAAATGTTTTAAAAGCAGCATTATTCTACACTAATTCATTGTTATAATATCAACATTTAAAATAGTGGCTCTAAAGTCAGCACCAACATATTAGCACTGAGGTGCTCACAGCAACCAGACTTCGATTCCCTGCTTGAGGTCTTTTGCCAATCCTTAACCTCACTCTCTGCTCGCGATGCTTTCCTGTCTGTAATCTCCACTGTCCTATCCTAATAAAGGTGAAAAACCACTAATATATAATGGTGACTCTAATAACAGAAATTGTTTTCATTACAGATTTCTTCATCCATTAATGAGCAAGCTTGAACAATGAATATGGCATGTATTGCATATTTAGCAAAAAAAGCTCCTCTATAGAAATGCTGACTAAGGAGTTTAAGGACAGTTGGTTACGTGACCGTCAGAGAAACAGATGTTGCCCCTCTGAGCATATGCAGCGGCTCGTGTGCTTCTGCAAAATTAGTAGGCCATTTCATTATCAGATGCATTGAGAACTAATAACATGGGTCATATATTTAAAATTTACAAAAAGATTAATTGTGAATATTAATCACTATTAAATTTGCGAAAAATGACCACAATTATAATTTGTTCTGCAATCATGGAAAGAGATCATGTGTGAACAGGCCATTTTTAAAAATACTGGTAAATTGGTTTTGGAAATTTTACAAATTCTGCTCTGTGTGAACACAGAAGTAAGATTGCCGGTATGAGCATGTGCAGTTTCAGAACACACTGACGTGAAACATCTATTCTAGCCAGTCAGAACATTCTGATGCTGATGACACATTCACCTTCATGCTGTTTATGAAAATAAAAGCCTTTGAATTTTTTTTTTTGTCCAAAGACATTTAGTTGCTCTTGTTAATCAGACGACGTTTCTATGTTCCTTCTTAGTGCCAACTGTGGAAAAAAATGATGGATAAAAAGTTTGAGATAAACCGATGTGAGTTTACCTGCAAGCATTGCGTTCAGCTGTGTGATATGCATGCAAGTGAAGGGGAGTGCTAACCAGTGAGTCAGATTTCGCTAGGGTCTTATATTTCAAAGAGGGTCTCATAAGCTGCAGCACATACTCAAAGGTGCCTCTCAACACGCAATAGTGTCCCATCCACATCTCTTCATCTGAGTTGTTCACAACAGATACAGAGCTCTGTGTAGTCAAATGTGTAAACAAGTTTTTTTGTAGCTGCAGGTACCGCCTCATATGTAGTCATTTAGCCACAGTATAAAATGACATACATATAAAGCCAATGTCTAAGAAACTGAAAGCTTAGAAAAATTGATGCATATATATTTTCACTTATCACACACTGGCACCTTTTGTATGTATTCGACAGTGTGTTTAGTGTTGATTAGTGCTGGAAGTGCTTTAGGGCTGCTGAATTTACAGCTATGATGACTTCAAATTGGATCTTCTATAGTGGTAGTTCATAATAGCAAAGATACTTAGTTAACAGAATGTCTAAATCAAGTATGACCAAATATTTGAACACCGAAAACACACAACAGGCTCAGTTTTCAAGGTGACAAAAGATAACCATTCCTAATAATTACTCTAATTGCTACTGATGGTCTCAAAAACGAATCTATTGTTCTATCACCAATTTAAAGTCTTTAGTAATGGTTTTCTTTGCAATCATTAGTAGGTTGAATTGTCTGTGTATTTAGAAAACAGTTTAAATATTCTTAAAAAGCAGCTTGAAAGTGATTTTTATTTGGGAAATTAGAGTAGTCCTTCGGACGAAGTGTAATGTAGCATTACAGAAGTAGAACAGAGAATTCAGGCTACTCTAAGATTAGTGCGTTTCAGAGAGTGTGTGCGTGCCTGTGATGTCCAGCATTCTAAGAGGCACAACACAACATCGGGAAACACTTCTAGAACAGCCACTGCTGCATTTCATGATTTTTTAAATGGTCAACTATATAAAAAAAATTTTTTTTCAAAATGTGTCATTTGCAATCGGAAATAAACACTGATATCAAAATTAGAATGTCAAATTTATAGTGTCACCAACGTTTTCCTTTATTATGTAAAATGTTGACATGTTTGCTGTTAAATCGGCCAATTAAATAAACAAAGCATTTTGAAAGCATTCTGTAAAGTTTGATATAATGATATGTTGTTTGGACCAAAAAAAAAAAAGCAGCTCAGCAAATTGCCAGTGTGAAAATGAGGTTTACTACTTTCTCCAAAGTACTTAATAGTATATTAACTATGTATTTTAACTTAATTGGACACTAATGAAATAGTTTCAATTAATATTAAATGCAATCAGTTGCACTTTTTGCTTTCAATGCTTTTTGGCAATAAGCAAAACCTAAGTACACATTTCTATACTTAAATACATATTGACTTTTTATTATTATTGTTACTTAAAAATGTAAAATGTAAATTAAATGACAAAAATTTGTTGGTCATGTATCGAAATATTTGTAATTTTTACATTTGGAAAGACAAAAGACAAGCTGCAATTTAGTTCATTTAAAATATATTAACTCTAAGTCATAATCAAATACACGATGGTCATGATGATTCGTAGAACATGAACGAGAATGCAGTATTAGTTTAATTGTTTGTTATCTGGGAATAACAACTTGGAATGCTGTGATTGACCAATCAGAATTAACCATATTCCAGAGAGTGATGTAATAATTAAAAGATTATGATAAATCTGCAACTATTTTGAGTAGTACAAATATATTCTAATTAATCGCAACAATAATAAACACAGACACTAGCCAAGGATAAATCTTTCAGCAATGCACAAAAGAAAGAATACCTGTGTTCATCTGTGTGTAAAAACACATGGGTATTTTAAAAAAGGATACTTCAGGCTTTATGACACTTTCAGGACAATTATGAAAAGACTTCACAATCTACATTATCATTGCTTTTTGTAAAAAATTGAAGCATCACAAGATTGAAATGGCTATGTTAATTTTCAGATGAACTATTCCTTGAAACATGTAGTAGCAACATCAGGCCGAGTGTTCAAGTCTGAAGCTCACCCAAAGGCTGTTAAGACAGCAGATGGGCACAGCAGCATGCTGATACTGAAAAACACTCCCATGTAACCACAGACTGGTTGTATGCTGCTGCACCAACAAGTCACAAGTATTTGGGTTTAAAACAACCTCTGACTATTGCTGCAAACCAGCAGCAAAGAGCCCTCAGGGTTTAGGATGACAACCTTACCAAACCTGTCCTTCACACAGAGCAGTGGAAAAATACCTCACCCCTTACACAACAAAAAAGGATTTCTACAATATCATGTGCATTCATTATAAATAACACAGGTAGGGAGATTTTCATGCACATATTGGCAGTAGGGCGACGCTGTGGTGCAGTGGGTAGCACAATCGCCTCACAGCAAGAAGGTTGCTGGTTCGAGCCTCGGCTGGGTCAGTTGGCATTTCTGTGTGGAGTTTGCATGTTCTCCCTGTGTTCCTGTTTCCTCTGGGTGCTCCGGTTTCCCCCACAAGTCCAAAGACATGCGCTATATTGGGTAAGCTAAATTGTCCGTAGTGCATGTGTGTGTATGGATGTTTCCCAGTGATGGGTTGTGGCTGGAAGGGCATCCGCTGCGTAAAACATATGCTGGATAAGTTACCAGTTCATTCAACTGTGGCAACCCCAGATTAATAAAGGGACTAAGCCAAAAAGAAAATGAATGAATATTGGCAGTAAAACCTGCTCTGTAAACAGTAAATCTCCAGCACCTGCTTTCAGATGGAGGAGTGTTTACTACACAGCCATAGTTTACTCACAAGCTACACTTATTTATATATATATATATATAAATAAATAAATAAATAAATAAATAAATAAATAAATAAATAGCAGACAATTTAATCAGTGCAATCCTGATATTGAATAGAATTATTTGGCGATTGACAGCTGTTTGCGTCACTTCTCTGTTAATTAGGGCACAGTGCTGTTACTGATCTGAAAGCCCATGAAAATACCACATTTAACAACATGTTTTACTCAGAAAGATAATCTTCAATTTCACTGTAAAGTGATTAAATGATTTGCGATACTGAACTAAATATTGGGTAGCGTATCAGTGAACTATGACTGTCGCAGAGATTGAATGTCCTGGAGACTGCTACTTATCACAGTTTTTCTGAAAAAAATGCAAATGAAAAATCACAAAATAAAATCGCCCATATATAGATCTAAATACCACAATGGTTCAGCAATATATTTAAATAAACATATGCACTTAAGTTTTAGAGTAAATCTTGCATCAACACGCCTGATTTCATGAGCTGCATAATCACATTAAAATCATAATTGGTAACTGAAAAATCATCATATATTGACAAACAGGAAAAAGGCCTTTTTAAAAGAAAACAAACTAGAGTTGGATTTACTTTAGTGAAATCTTTTTTACTTCAGAAAGGTCACAACTAATACAAAAAGCCAGTATTGACAGTGACAGTCTTCAGAATAAAAGCACTTTTTAACATCTAATACATATTCTAGCAAGAAACACCACAATTTTATGAAAATGGCGTATTACAAACTGGACATTTACTGGACTCAATGGTCATTAAAAAATGTCATCGGACAACCATAGAGTTCAACCTGGTGTCCTGTCCAAATTACCTCCATCAACCCTCACGTTCTCCTATTAATCCCAACCTACATCAACTGAATTGGCTTTATAACTCTCTCATTTTCACCTGTAAGTGGTGTGTGGTGAGAAACTTGGTGCTCTTGATTTGTGGCTGCAGTCGCATCCATGTGGTGGAGGAGGAGACCCACAAACTAGGTGTGCAGCGAAGCGAAAATTCCAGGCCAAAATAGAAACAGGAAGTTCAGCATGCACTTGGCAGATTACAGTTAATTTCCTTTTAACAATCTGCAATATACAGTGACCATAGCTGTCAAGTTCCAGAAATGTCTGAAACAACACAAAAGCAACCCATTTACATGTTTCTTTTATTATGTCTAGTGAAGCCTTCAGTGAGGAACCAGACTAAAAATCTGACACTTACAATAGGCTGCATATCTGAAATATCATTATTCTTTCTAAACATTCTAAGCAACACGTCGCTTTACAACACAAAGGAAGCAATTGTGATCTTTCGCAAAGAAGCATTTAACCTGCTGTAGCTTAGATTGCAAAGCAAGGAATGCCTGTTAGTGAATAACGATTCACTTTCAATAGGTTCCTCACACATAGGTAACGCACATCTACAGAAGCATTGTTTAGACTTCTTTCACACCGTTTTGTTCAGTTATTTTATGCTTTACATCTATAGCTGCACAAGTTATCTTTTTTTTTTAACTTCCACTAGTATTTTTAACAAACAAAACACCAGCAGAGAGATTTGCCAATAACACACAGGTGAATACATAATAAAAAAAAGGACCAATTTAGTTAAACAAACTGCTTCTTTAAAAAGAAATTTCAATGCGTCTTTCAGCCACCATTTCAAAGGTGCCGACAGCCAGACAGACACGGTGTGAGAGACATGTAAAAAGCTGAGTAGTGGAAATGAGCGCAGTGGTCAAAGTAGGGTGCTTAAAGCCTTTGTGCAATGCACTAGCCACCAGGGCTGCCGAAAACAAAGAGGTGTCAGAGCCCCGCAGTGGACCTCTTCTCTTTGGTCTTTTGGTTAGGTATGCTTTTCAGTCACGCACAGGCCTCAGCCCTCCCCCCTTCCTGTCCCTGCATTTCAATGTAAATAGGCCGATTGAATGGCTGCAGCTGCCCCATCAAAAGGACAGTGCTGCTAAAGGGCCCAGTCATTGAGATTCAGCCGAGCCACGCTTCCCCACCCCCCATGCATCACAAGAAGAGCCGAGCGGCAGCCCGCAGGAAGTGCTCTTCAATTTAGTAAATGGCCCCATGTAAACCTGAGCAAACGTGATCCTAAAAGCAGCGATAGCGAATGAAACGTTGGTGAGATGGTGCACCGGGACACAAAGGTAGCAGCTGATTTCAGAGAACTCTAAATGCAATTGAGACGGTGCATCGTCAATAGCTAAAACCATTCTTTAATCAAACGATCCCAGAAACAGAACATAAAACAACACACATCTCTGCAACTGAAGACAGAAATCTGCTGCTGAACAGTAAGTTAAAAGCCTGTGCTGGATAATGCATTACTCAGCCCTCAGCACAAGCGATCAAAACAACTGCTGTCTCCTGCTGCCCAAACCATCCCCCTTCCAGTGTTCATGACCCTACGCACATCTGTCCACACCAGTGAATCTGTCTCTCTTGCCATCAGCATCCAAATACAGCTTATGTGCAGATTACAACTTTCTTTCACTAGATCCAACTATGGAGGTGTTATTAAAAGGGTTAGATCAACCCAATTTGTATTCCAAATGGCATGAGGGTAATAAATAACAGTTTTCATATTAGGTTTAACTAACAGTTACCAACATTAATTAACAGTTCACTAATATTCTTTTTTTGTTTCCCCAAAATAACATTTATTTAAATCGCACATTTAAATACACAACCATGGATTTTCTTTTACATCATTTGAATATCCTTTTTGGACACAGAAAGCAATACAAACTTCACAAAACCTTCAGAAATAAGCCAAGTTTAATTACATTTGCATTGTCTCAATATTACAAAGTAACCGGCCATTTTAAAAGTAATCTTATCTTCCATATTTGATGCTTGATGCTCCAAAACAATTAGGCCCTGTACCATGATGCTGGCTGAACAAACAGAATTACAGGATTAGTTTTGCATTGACAAACTAAACAAGTGCAATCAGGCTTTACTGGTACCATGAAGCTGACCATTAGGTTTCTCTGTTAACTATGGCTTTTATGCTGAGTTCATGGAATATGTGCACATGATGGCTTGACATGAGTAGCGAATAGCCAAATCACATGCCTTGAAACAAAAACACTGTGATTGTGATGATGGAAATCAAGATAATTCACAGGCAAAGATTAAAAGGGTTAAAATGCGAAGAATAGAGTAGTTTTCAGTCTTTTGTTGCCTGATAAAAATTAGACAGCACAGTTTATGACACAATGCAATTTCTGACTTAAGACATAACTAAATGTGCTTATTTGAACATATGCCAAGATGGGGATTTCCACAGTATTCAGAGAATTTGACAACTATTTAAGGTCAATAAGTGATGAAAGAGAAATAAATTTGTGATCACATGATGACTAAGGCAAATTCTTGTGCAAGCTTTGGGTGTGCATTAGTAAAAACAAGTAATACATTGACTTCTGTTCATTGTTTATGCCACTTGACTCTTTCTAACATTAATCCTCGGTTTTCACAGACCTAGTCCTGGACTAAAACGTAAAGCCGGGTTGACATACTGTGGCATTTATATTAATCCTTTAAGATTGTAGCTTGACAGACTATACGAACATGTTCCCATGTCACACTGAAAGACCTTACTTGTTATAAATGGCAGACTGTATGACAATCAAGACCCATTAAAAATGGACATGCAAGAAGACTCATGCCGAGATTGATGTTATCCAATATTAGCACATTCAGCCGCTAAAATGTACCTAAAATCAAGCAAACAAACTGTAGTGCTAATTTTGCAGAGCTCAAGTTTGAGCCATTTCAACTGAGATATACTTGCTCTGACTGATCTTAAATAACTCAGTGCCATTGTTTTGTCTCAAGATGAACAGCAGGAATGTTTTTTAAAGGCACATTCATATATATATTTTTTTGAGAAAACAATTTTCCAATATTCCAAATAAAATGATAAACAATACAAAAATAATAATAATAATAATAAATAAAGACACAACATTGGGGGTTTACATTGTTCCACATTCAATGCATTCAACAGTTGTTAACATTGCAGTAATCAATCCATTTCTTCCAATGTTTCAGAAATAAGTCCTTTTAATTCTCAAAATAAATGTCAATTCTTCCATATTGCTCATTTCCTTCACAATTTCTATGCAATCACCAATAGATGGGGTGTCATGCTTATACCAGTACCTGGTAATACTCTTCTTGCGTGCCACACTTAATATATTTACAAGGTAAATATCCTCCTTCACTACCACCTCTTCATAGTTTCCAAGATCATTTGTAATAAAGTATTTTGGTATATGGTATCCTACGATCATTTCCATTTTCCAACCTCATTCCCACAAAATTAT
>CAIGQV010019101.1:11891908-11917952 GCA_903798115.1 Danio jaintianensis | reverse complement strand
TTCCACTGGTGTGGGGATCCTAAATCCACCGACTAGACCAATGTACTCCAAAAATGCCTATAAGACACGTACAAATTGACCTAATTGGAAGCATAGTTACATTTTGGAAACTTGCAATCAGTTTAGTGGTAAATCATCATTTTCTGTTGTTACAGAACTGTTTAATTTTGCAAACATTAAGGCAAAAAAGGCATCCCCGGTCAAACATAAACACAGTTCTCATGATGACCAAGCAAAGCATGGTTTTTCTTCAAAGCTACAAAAATGCTTTCACACCATACTTGCTGACATTTATAACAGCACAGTCATGGCTTAAATAACATTTGCTCTGCATCTAGAGCACCCTTAAGGCACTCAATGGGTTGAAGACACCATATTCTGAGTCAACTGCACAGAAATAGCACTCAAAAGGGTGCACAGAGAGAGCAAATAATTAAGGTTGAGTATGACTGCAGTCAATGAAAGGGAAGGCTTTCAGAAAATCTCAGTAACAGCATTCCTGACCCCACACCCCAACCAAAGCCCATTTCCCCTACCCACCAAACAATGAGCACAACTTATGCGCAGGAGCATTGCAACATACTCTTCCTCAGCCCATGACTTGTGGCACTTGTAGACTTTTCCAGAAGGAGGTTTAAGATCACTAATCAGGATTTAGCTAAAGTATGACGATCTGTAGGTGTTAGTTTGAGGTTGTCAGGCCTGTTTGTCTGCCCCATTCTTGTGTTGTGTGAGTTGTGCTCAGAAGAAATAAACAAAAGTGAGGAAAGGGAGGGATGTAAAGTAGCAGCAGAGTATGTGAAAAGAGGGAGAGAGAGAGTGTGTGCTAACGCCCCAACACCGCCGCAGTGTTCTTCCACTGCACCAGCTCTGTTTACTTCATCACAAACTTTCACACATTTTCTATCTCTACATTTCAGATCACCATCTAATCTAGTATTGCAAAGGCCTGGCTTTAGAGCAACTCTTGTCTTAAGTAAACAATCACAGCACATAATATCTAAACAAGTAACTAGTCACATCCACATGCAGCCTTCACAAAATGTGTTTTCAGAGAGAAATCCATCATTCCATTTCTAAATCACCATCCAATGAACGACATTAGCCAAGTGTGCATCGAGAAAGCACTTTCTTATATAGTGAAACAGACCGGCTCTAGCAAAGGATCAGCTTTAATGGAAAATTCATGTCTTATATTCTGAAAGTACCCGTTTTTCCCATGCAAGCCAAATTCTAAAACGTCCAAATTGAAAGCCAAAACAAATCTGAATTCACACTGTCTGCTATCATATAATGTTTAACCTCATAAAAACACATTTAGTAATCATAACAGAGAGTGTTGCAGTGATCTAATATTTATAATCTGAATGGTGCGCTGATAACCCAACTCAAATCGTTATTTATTCTGGATCTCTTAATCCCAACTACTACTTGAGCACACAAAAATCAACGTGCAGTCTCTCACAAGTGCCCTTGAAACATACATATATTAGGCTGCCCATCCCAGCGGCTGATTTCTGCAGGGCAGCTGAGCCTGTCTGGCCATATCCGATTCCCAGAGAGAGAACGACAACATGACGAGGATTATTTTCATTTCTCTAGCTTCACACGCTCACCTTCAATTTTTACAAACACTCACAAATGTAGACCCACGCTAAGCACAAGAATGAACAAATGTGCAAATTCTGACAAAAATAACTGAAATACTCAGCAATACGCCAACATTTCCTCGACTTCAGGGTGGGGGAGGGAAACAAACTCCCGTTAGCAACGGGGCTAAAGCCGTTAGCGAGCTAACCGTGAAAGTCGACGCCTGAGGACGTGCATGCTTTTTCCGACAAGAAAATGCTTGTTAAAAAGCTTCAAGTGATTTATAAATGCTTACCTATTCCAAAACGTGAGCTACATTTACAAAATTATACTTGGTATTCCCTCCCGATGCTTGTTTTTCCCATTTGAGGCCTCCTGCTTCAGCAAGCTCCGATGCGGGAACATCCGAGGCGCGCGACGCTCATCTCAGTCCGCGCTCGCGCCAGCGTGCTAAGCTAATCGCTGATTACCTCCTCCAAAATGCGATGGTGATTAAAATCTCTCAGGGCTCCGATAGACTGGCAAGAGAAGAGGTTATAAATTCTCCATTCGTCCCCTTAAAAAGTCAACGGGTCTCAGTGACATTACGCTTGCAGATTTGGCTTTATTTGAGGTGCAAAAATAAAACTCCGCTTCAAGTTAATCCTCTACGTCCGACTCCCTCCGAACCGTTGCGATCGGCCTTTGACTCGCGCTGACGAAAAGCGGACGCGGGGAGTTGATACGCGGAATGTGATAGGCTGACGCGTATGGGCGGTCACTGTTGTTCCCCGTTGCAACTGGGGCCATTGTGGCTCCTGTGAAGGAGGCTTCTACGTCGTTTTCTTTGGCGACCTCGAACCGTAATGGCGTACAATGTGGCATATTTTTGCGAGCTCCATTTGGTTGAGAGGAGAATGGAGAACCTGTGTTGGTTTATGAGGAAAGTTGACCGAGTGTGGTTGTAAAGGTACCGCGTGAACATAGACGTCGGATTTTCCCATCTTTATTTTAAGCTGATCTGAAAGGTCGTTTATTGCAGCCATTTATCCTAATCACAGTTTTTTTTTAAGAATTGAAAACTTTGCCGATGATGAATCGCGAGCTCATCAGCTAAAGCACGGACTGCTTTCACTGACTGTTGTTTGTTTGGTGTACGTGCAGCTGTAGATGTGTTGATTTTGCTTTTAATTTCGCTTTGACGTCACGAGCCGCAAGGCTTGTGCCACCGATTTCTCGTAGAGCAGAATGACGCAAGAGCTCCCTCTGTTGTAAAGAGACAAGAACTGTACTGTCTGACATAATCTCAACATCCGTGCCATAATCCATGCTAGGTAGTAACTGATTACATATAATCTGGTTTACGTAATCTAATTTCAACGTTAGATAAATGTAATTAGATAATATTGCATTTTACAATGCTCTTAATCAGATTACAGTTACATTTTATGGACTATGTGATTCTATTTGCCTGTCTGTTTGTTTATTTATTACTTATTTATTATTTTTCAAACCTGGAGAAAAAACATAGCCATGTGATATATTGCTTCTTCACTTGTGGACCTGTGTGTGTGTATATATATATATATATATATATATATATATTAGTAGTAAAGTAAGTATTTAAGGTAAAAACAAAAAACAGATTTCAAAATCTTCCATGATTTTCTAAACTATATTATCGATTAACACTCTCAGTTTCACTAATAAAAAAAAACAGCAATTCGAAATGTTTTTCTTCTTTTGTTTTCCTGCCGATATAAATTGCAAATTTAGCTTCATCAAGCATTCAGTAATTGAGAAATAAACCTTGTGTCATGCCTATACTTAGAACCCAAAATAAATGTCTCTGTAGAAATATCCCATCAAAAAAGCTTATTTAACAACACAAATAAAAGTTCCAACTTAAAAAGCATGAAAGTGCTGAGACTAGATAGATCAAATTTGCTTTAGACCCCTTAAAATCATAAATAAATACAGGCATGCTCAACATTTAATTAAAATAGTCAAAAATCACTTTTAATAATCCAGAGATTGCGACCTTTCACAATATAAAAGCAATGAAAAATGCAATACAGTTTCGTTACGTAATAATACCACATCGAACACCAACCAATCTTTTAGAACTGCCTCGTTTATTTCTATTTATTTTACAATGACAAAAAAAACTTCGTATTGTAATCGTAAATCTTCTTTGCGCATGCCCAGTGACAATTATTTGTAGTATTTTGGTTATAAAATTCCAAGTAGAACTGCATTTCCCGTCAGGCAGTGCAAGAGCTGTTTTCATCCCCGATTGGCTGATTCTGAAGGTGAAAGTTCAACAGACATGTTTCTCAAGCCTATGCGGTAAACAACATTAGAGTTCACGGTTTTAGTAGTCACTGTAGCCTTGTAATGTCCCTCTAATCGTATAATGTAAGGCAGTTTCGGTTTATTTAAACGTTTGATTTAATCGGATATATTCAAAAATCGAAGGCGTGCATGTTATTAACCGCTATATTTGTCTGCGTTTGATAAGACCAGCAGCAGAATCACGATGACAGCTCTGTGAAAGCAGCTCTTGAAAGAGGTCACATTAAAGAGTGGCCTTTATTCTGGCGTAGTATGTCTTAGATCGAAGCGAATCGATAAATCAGTTTTTAACATGGCAGCGCTACTTCTGCAGCGTGCAAACAAATGTTACAGCAAACGGTTTTGGTCGCTGTCGTCTCGTTTCAGCTGTTTTCAGAACAGTAGAAAACTAATAGAGAGCAATGTGACGCCTTTAGTGATTCCAAAGACACGAGGTCTAAACTCAGGACACTTTCAGGTTGGTCATTTAAATATTTTTGTTAATCAATTTGTAGCAAAGATGTTCGGCTTGTCATGCTGTGAATTGAGGTTAAGTTGGTTTTATATTCATACATTCGGACTTTCTCCTTAATAATATAATTGCAGAAAAATATTCTTTGCAAATTCCTAATAGTGAAATCATATTAGCAGCCAACGACTGTCAAAGTATAACATTGTTCACAGTCAAAAAAATAGTGCTAATGTTGTTTTGAAGTCATATTTACATGTGATTTCAGTCCGAATACTCAAAGTACCATGGTAAACAATATAGGGAGCATGTCACAAGTTGACGCTGAACAAATGTGCGAACATAAAACCAAGTTTACCTCAATATTCTGTGAACAGTAACTTTAAGTCCATTGAATATGATAAGTCATGTCTGTTGGTACATTTTTGACAACATATGCTTTATAATAACAGCAGGAAATCTCAAAAGCGTATGTCGGTTGATTTATTATTCTATGATTATGCATGACCTTAGTGTTCCTTCTAAGATAAACCAATCTGTTATTATTTCACAGGACGTTTTGACAAAGCCTTTAATCCCAAGGCTTATTGGACTTGAATTCCATTGTCGCCACAACCTGCTCACAACTCACTCGAAACTTTGGAAACTTTTAGGCAAGTACGGTTTATTTGAATATTTTGGCTGAACTATGTAGTTATGCAGCTTTTGAAATGCTTGTTCCACTTTTAGTTCATGTTCATAAATCATCCTGGTGCATATTGAGGTAAAGTTGGTTTTATATTCACACATTCGGACTTCTCCTTAATAATATAATTTTAGAAAAGTATTCTTTAATGATTCTATATAGTGAAATCAATGACTATCAAAGAACAACATTGTTCACAGTCGAATAAATAGTGCTAATGTTGTTTTTAAGTCATACTTGCATGTGATTTCAGATCAATATTCAAAGTACCATGGTAAACAATCTAGGGAGCATATCAAAAGTTGTCACTGAACGAATGTCGAATATATAAAGCAACTTTATCTCAATCTGGTGCATTACATAATGGAAATATGTTTTAACCCTGCCAGGCAGTACTCATTACTTCAGCACATCCAACAGAAGACATGAAAAGAAACAGGGTGGAAAAGGGAAGACCCCAGAGGAGGAGGAAGGTATTTTCTTAATCTCTGTACCAATTCTTTACATCACAAAATATGTCTTGATAATCAAGACCCTTCCCTTCAAAAAAGTTGATCAATGTTGCATCATCATGAAGAAGTGTTTTGATTAGTCCACATGAAATGAAAATTCACCCTATCTATTTTCGTAATGCATGCTATAGATCTTATTGTGAATTATTCATCCAAGGCACAAGCTTTTTGGCTTTAGTGATTTTATCAAATGTCGTAACTGACTCGTTTGGTTAATAAAATAAACTTACTTCTTTCTGGTGACATATCCAAGACACACTAAATGATTGGAGAAACACTCATATCTGAAACTCACATCTTTGTTATTATAATTATTATTCAATGTGCCTCAGTGGTTAGCACTCTCGCCTCACAGCAAGAAGGTCGCTGGTTTGAGTCCCGGCTGGGCCAGTTTGCATTTCTGTGTGGAGTTTGCATGTTGTTCGCGTGGGTTTCTTCCGGGTGCTTCGGTTTCCCCCACTGTCCAAAGACATGCGCTCTAAGTAAATTGGATAACCTAAGTTGGCCGTAGTGTATGTGTGTGAATGAGTGTGTATGGGTGTTTCCCAGTAATGGTAATGCATAAAACATATGCCGGAATAGTTGGCGGTTCATTCTGCTGTGGCGACCCCTGATAAATAAGGGACTAAGCAGAAGGAAAATGAATGAATAAAATGTTTTCCAAAACAACATTTTCCTAATTGTATACCTTTTCTAATTTATTTCAATATCACCATGAGGATTGTCTTGATTCTGGCATATTATTAAAAAAACTAATACAAAAACATATTCTATTGTTTTGGAGCAGAGTTAATCAAACTTTAGGCTTTTTTTTTCATTTGCTTTTTTAGTAATTATTTATTTACTGTGGGGGGAAAAAAATGGAAATGAAATGAAAGTTATGAAATCGTATTTTAAGCTTGGAACTGATTGTGTGCTCCTTATAAATTTACATTTGGAAAACATATTGTCAAATTGTGTTCCCTTCCATTAGCCGTTAATAATCCGAATTCTGTACACAGTCTAAAAAAGTTTTGTTTACCTTCATAAATTCTGCGGAAACATTGTCCAAACCTAATGAACGACTAAACTATATAACAAGTTCTTCATTTTCTACTTTTAAAGCAAGTAAAGTCTTTATAAATATGTTATAATCACTCAACAAAACAAAGAGTTTCTGCTTTGTCTGTGCTTTTGTTTGGAACTATTCTAAATAGAATCCAACATAAGAATGTACAGTATATGATACACACATTTGGTACAGCTATTTGACATTATATGTACTGGGAAAACAATGCACTAAGTTGACCATTCAGACTCAAGTAATTCAATACCAGATATAACTTTATGCCAGATTAGTTATGAATTCTTCGCTTTTGTTGTTTATTCCCTAGAAGAGAAAAAGAGACGAGAACAGGAGGATCAGATGTACAGGGAGCGACTGCGCACACTCTTTATTATCGCCGTCATCATGAGCTTACTCAACTCAATTAACACCAGTGGCGGGAACATATCGTGGAACGATTTTGTGAATGAAATGTTAGCCAAAGGGGAGGTGTCACGAGTACAGGTGGTCCCAGAGAGTGACATTGTGGAGATCTACCTTCACCCTGGTGCAGTCATCTTCGGCAGACCAGTGTGTTTTCTCCTATACATTTAGTCCCATGTGCAATTGTAAAATAATTGTTGTCATTGTACGCTTTTTATTAATATCCCATTGTCTGTTGTAGAGACTTGCCCTGATGTACCGAATGCAGGTGGCCAACATCGACAAGTTTGAGGAGAAGCTTAGAGCGGCGGAGGAAGAGCTGAATATAGATGCCAAAGACAGAATACCAGTGAACTACAAGCGCACAGGTTTCTTTGGGAAGTGAGTAATTTGGACTTTTCCACAGAGCATGCAAACTTGGCAAGCTAAAGAAGGCATTATAATCGACTGCTGGCATAACAAAATATTACTATTTATACTGAATATAACAATTTATTTTCCTTCACAGTGCCCTTTATGCGCTTGGCATGGCTGCCATTGGAGTTGCAATCCTTTGGTACATCTTCCGATTAGCAGGAATGGGTGGGAGAGATGGAGGCTTTAGTGCATTTGTAAGTCAGGATTACCATTTACCTTACATTTGGGTCTGTGGTTCTGAACCAAGGGGTCGGGGCCCAGTTGGGGACTTTTAAAATCTTCCAAGGGGGTCTCAGAGTGAGATAAAAAGTACTTGAATCGATATGTTATCAGTATATTAAACTAAGACATTTGGGATCTAAATAAAACAATCCATTAACTGATATCGTATTTCTTGAATTCCCTCAATAACTGTAATGTTTACATTTTAATTATACAGTAAAATGTAATTATACTGTAAAATGTATGGTAAACTTGAGGTAAGTTTATGGTAAACTACTATATTTTATTTTTCATTAATTCATTCATTTTCCTTCGGCTTAGTCCCGTATTTATAAGGGGTCGCCACAGCAGAATGAACTGCCAACTATTCCGGCATATGTTTTACGCAGTGGATGCCCTTCCAGCTGCAACATAGTACTGGGAAACATCCATACACTCTCTCTGGTTCTCTCACACACACACACACACACACACACACACACACACACACACACACACTTATACACTTTTAGCCAATTTAGTTTATTCAATTCACTTATAGCGTATGTCTTTGGACTGTGGGGGAAACCGCAACACGGGGAGAACATGCAAACTACACACAAAAATGCCAACTGGCCCAGCCGGGACTCGAACCACAGACCTTCTTGTTGTGAGGTTACAGTGCTAACCTCTGAGCCACTGTGCCGCCTATATTTTATTTTATACAATGTTAATACACTAAGTTTTTAATTATTAGCATCTACATTGTAATACCTTTCATAATATAGACATAAACCCTGCTAAAAACATGACGAGAAAGTCATTTGATAGCTCATCACAACAAAACATTTCCACAAGCAGAGGATATTATTATTAATATTAAAATGTAAAAGTTGCTCAGTATTATTCATACAACTACAAAATGCCAATATGGTAACACACATGACACTAAAGTCATGTGATAAACATTCATTTTCAACATTAGATAAAGTGGAAAACTACATAAACAAACATAACTGATGAGGGGGAAAATAAAGAGACAGTGATCAACAAAAATACTTTAAAAATATTGTGCAGGGAATTCTGGGAAAGTCGTTTTAGGGTAATTCACAATAAATAGTATGGAAACTTGCCTAACTTTACATTCATTCATTCATTCATTTTCTTTTCGGCTTAGTCCCTTTATTAATCTGGGGTCGCCACAGCGGAATGAATCGCCAACTTATCCAGCATATGTTTTACGCAGCGGATGCCCTTCCAGCTGCAACCCATCACTAGGAAACACCCATATATTTCCATTCACATACACTACGGGCAATTTAGCTTATCCAATTCACCTATACTGCATGTCTTTGGACTTGTGGGGGAAACCGGAGCACCCGGAGGAAACCCACGCCAACACTGGGAGAACATGCAAACTCCACACAGAAATGCCAGCTGACCCAGCCGAGGCTCGAACCAGCGACCTTCTTGCTGTGAGGTGACAGAGCTAGCCACTGCGACACCGCGCAGCCCCCCTAACTTAACATGTAACAGGTTTTTACTGTAGTATTTTTACAGTAGGTC
Organism: Danio jaintianensis; assembly: GCA_903798115.1. Lineage (NCBI taxonomy): Eukaryota > Metazoa > Chordata > Actinopteri > Cypriniformes > Danionidae > Danio > Danio jaintianensis. The sequence goes on along the minus strand of CAIGQV010019101.1, from coordinate 11,908,731 downwards.
ATAGAGTTGTGGAAGATAAAACAATACTTCTGTAATCGCATAACAACATTATGGACAATTAGTGTAATATGTTACATTTGTAAACCATGTTAACGACTATATCCCACAAAAGTCTTTTAAAAAAAAAGCTGTTTTGTGGAAATTATAGCAGATAAAGGATAAGACACACACCCATACAGAGAGAGAGAGAGTGTAATGCATTTTAAAGAGATTACAATCTGATTTATTTTCTAATGTATAATCCTCTTCATGTTCCACCAGAATCAGTTGAAAATGGCTAAGTTCACCATTGTTGATGGGAAATCTGGGAAAGGTGTTAGCTTCAAAGATGTGGCAGGAATGCGCGAGGCCAAGATGGAAGTCAAAGAGTTTGTGGATTATCTCAAGGTAAGAAAGTCCAAAACATGATTTCCCGAGTTGAGTAAAAAATGAAATATTTCAGTTTCTCATGCGCAAATTTTTCATGGTGCATTTAAAATGTCAACATTTGAATTGTTCAGCACAAGTCATTAGTGTAACCTGTCTTCAGTCACTTTATTTGACATGTTCATTTAAATAATACCGAATAATAGCTGAGGAATGACATGTCTCCTCAATTGTAAGTCACTTTGGACAAAAGCATCTGCCAAATGACTAAATGTAAATGTAATCGTAAACAGAGTGGTGTGTGTAATTGTGGTACGGAGCTGCTTGTAATTACACCTAATCATTGTTAGTATGCATAATTACAGCGACATGTAATATAAATAGTGTCAAATAGTGTTACCGTTTTACAGTCAGTTTTCTCAAGTCTTACAGTCACATGGCAGAGCAAAAGAAAGCTTGCTTTATAAGAACATCTTTGGTTCAGTTGTTCAAGACAATGAACTCAATCGCCCCCTTGAGTATTTATGTTGTTACTGCCACAGTAACGATGCATTGCAGGTTGCCAAACTTTACAGCCTGTTCACACCAAGGCAATAAACCATACAAGTATTGTTTTAATTCACACCTGCAGTTTTGCTTCTCTTTGTTTGTGTGGGCCGGACTTGCAGTTCAAAAAATGGCTTTTGTTTTGGATATTTTATGACAGTACTTACATTCATTAGCAATGAATTCTGAGCTATAATGGGCAACATAGCTTCTGTGATGAGAAAAACAGGTGTTATTGAGCATTCTGTCATCTTATGATGGCATCTTGTGACATCATATCCTATTTATTTGGTGGTTTAAATGTCTTTGTTCTGATTGCGTTTGAAAGCTAAGAGACATTTTGGGTGCATCTCAGTCGGCTCCCTGAATTTGGGCACTGGTAAAGACACTAGATAATGGGACACTGAGTATGACATGAGAACAACCTTGTTGTACAACAGCAAAACAGGAATTTATACACGACAGCCAAAGTTTTTTTTTTTAAATAAAAGTACATCAATTTATTAAATAAATAATTTATTATTTAGAAATAATAATAAATAATTTGATTGGTTGAAATCTTGCTGGTATATGAAACATTTACAATTGTTTACAGTTAAATGTTTGATAGATTGCTCTGTCCGGTCTAGCTATCTTCATTCATGTTAAATGAATAAATAAATAAATAAATAAAAAAACTTAAAAAAACATCTCTCATTTGTCATTATGTTTGATGATTTTTTTCACGTGATTCAAGTTTCATGCTTTCAAACATCCGTTAAGGTAGTATAGTGCAAATGTTTCAGTACACTGGAAGAATTTTGCAATTGAGACAGTAGGCATGGGCGGGTATAAGCTTCTGAGAGTATGATAACTTTGGATAAAAATATCATGGTATCGTGGTATTGTGATTACTGCTCTAAAATGAGTTCTTTTTAAATGTCTGGGTTAAAAAAAAAAAATTCTCCATTGAACACTATATATTTTATTTTAAAAAACATTTAAAATATTTTGGAACAGTAAACATGTCAGGCTAAATAATTAAAATAAATGATTGACTTCTGCTCTCTCCATTAGTTTCTAAAACACAGATTTGTTTACAACTTGAAAAGGCATATTTGGATGCCTTTCTTGTCTTTGGTTATAAATAAGCCACTGCACTCTTCAGGTCTATAGCATGCTTTGATGTTGGTGTATAAGTGATTTGTTTTTCTAATGTTTCCTGAGTCGTGGGCTGACCAGTGGCTTTTAATGTGGAGGGTTGTTTTCTGCTGGAGATACTGTTGCCCTAAAAAAAACTAAATAAAATAGTCGTAAAAAAAACATTTTAGTGTTTTTAAAACCTTGACTTTTCCAAACCACGGTAAACCTTGAAACTGGTTATCTTCCCATGCCTATGAGACAGCCCTTAAAACGTTTGACTCCCTGATCAGTGCACTGACTACTGAACAAGGGAGCTGATTGAGACGCAGCATTTGTTTCATGTGCACCAATGACAGCGTTCGTCTGCAGCTCATGATAATAAACAGAATGTTGTTGCATGATATTTTGATGCTGATATAGTTGGTTTTAGCTACCTATTATAGTTATTGTTATGAACAGGCCTTTTTTCTCTTTAAAGAATCCAGATAGATACCTTCAGCTTGGGGCAAAGGTTCCTAAAGGCTCTCTGCTCCTGGGTCCTCCTGGCTGTGGGAAGACTCTGCTTGCTAAGGCAGTGGCAACAGAGGCTCAGGTGCCCTTCCTTGCTATGGCAGGTTCAGAGTTTGTAGAGGTGATCGGAGGTAAATATTTATTTATTTGTTAGCTTATTTAATAGGGACAATACACTTGACATTGTTATACAAAGACAACTGATGCTGTCTACATAGGGCATATAGCATGAAGCTAATTTGCAGCCCTCATCCCTGGTTAGGGTTTACACTCACAAAATGCCATTTGCTGTTTGTTCAAACTACTTATTTAAAATGAGCTGAAACAACACAATTCCTTAGTTTGTTTTGACACAATTGTTTTATGTTAAATCCACTTAAATTTGTAGAAATGAGTATGTTAACTTTAATTCCCTCAGGTTGTGCCAACACAAATCGATTGTGTGGAACCCAACATTTTTTACAGTGCAATGAAAAAAAGCCTCATTGAATCAACTTAAATGACTTCTTACACCTAAAAGAATCTTATTTATAACTGATTACTTATTTATTACTGAAAACCATAAGAAATTAAGTTGAAACTAATTAATTCATGCAGTTGTAACAAGCTGAAATAAGTTTGTAATAAGTTAATAATAAAGTTTTGACTTTTTACAGTGTGCAGATTAAATAAACAAATAAAAAAACTTGACATTACAATAAACGTACTGCATGTACAGAGCCACAAACATAAAATGTTAGTCAATCTGCATACTAAAGGAAAATGTAAACTTGATCAACCTGATTGAATCATTCTTGTTCACATTGCTGTAAAGATTTTAGCCATTGTTTCAGCTTTATAGTAAAAAAAACAACTGATTGTAACTGTAAATCAAAAGGCATGGCAATCCATAGGTGAGAACTTTTCACTGAAAAGGATGACTGTGACCCAGAGTGGTTCTACATCTGCGGAAAAAAAACTCATTAATATGCTAAAACTTATTAATATACAGAAAACAATATTCTGACGGCATATCAGATGTTTATATTTAAACCTGAACAATCTCTTTTATCCCAGGCCTTGGAGCCGCAAGGGTGAGAAGTCTTTTTAAAGAGGCTCGTGCTCGAGCTCCATGCATTGTCTACATCGATGAGATTGATGCTGTGGGGAAGAAACGCTCCACAAACATGTCTGGTTTCTCAAACACAGAGGAGGAGCAGACCCTTAACCAGCTACTTGTGGAGATGGACGGTAAGAATTACGGAAGTGCGACTAAATGATAATGCTGCTACTAGTCGACACTGAGTTTTAAGTCTTGATTTAAATAATGAGCACTTATTCAAGTTGGCTTTTAATACTTAATTGTATCTGCACTAATTGTGTATACTTTTATATTCTTCTTCTTGTTGTTTTATTGCTCTTGTTTTATTGTATGGTTTCCTTGAGTTGCCAGAAAGGTGTCTTTAAATAAAATGTATTATTAATATTAATATTATTATTATTATTTGCTGTCATAAAAATGTTACATTTTATTACATACTTCCTCTGTTGTCCAGGAATGGGTACCACAGATCATGTGATTGTCTTGGCTTCCACTAATCGGGCAGATATTCTAGACAATGCGCTCATGAGACCAGGCAGGCTTGATAGGCACATATTCATAGACCTGCCAACACTTCAGGTAATGATGAATCAAAGTGCTTTTATGTTTTAAACCAAACATAAATAATTACAAAATTTGTTTAAGTGTGTGACCCTGGACCACAAAACCAATCTTTTGTCTTGTCTTGAGTATATTTTTGGCATTTGTCAAAAGCCAAATGACATTTTATAGGTCAAAATTATGGATTTTTCTTAGTAAAGATCATGTTCCATGAAAATATTTAGAAAATTTCCTGCGGTAAATATATAAACATAATTTTTGACAAATTTAAAGGCAATTTTCTCAAATATTTTTTATGTCTATTTATTTTTTTTACCGTCAGATTCCAGATTTTCAAAGTATTATGCGTATTTCAAAGTAGTATGCGAGCCCAATATCATCCTATCCTATCAAACCATACATCAATGAAAAAGTGTATTTATTCAGCTTTCATATGATGTATATGTCTTAATTTCCAAAACTTGACATTTATGACATTTATTTTGTTTATTATTCATTCATTTATTTTATTTTCGGCTTAGTCCCTTTAGTAATCTGGGGTCGCCACAGCGGAATGAACCACCAACTTATCCAGCATATGTTTTACGCAGCGGATGCCCTTCCAGCCGCAACCCATCACTGGGAAACACCCATACACACCCATTCACACACACACTATGGACAATTTTAGCTTACCCAATTCACCTATAGCGCATGTCTTTGGACTGTGGGGGAAACCGAAGCACCCAGAGGAAACCCACACGAACACGGGGAGAACATGCAAACTCCACACAGAAATGCCAACTCACCCAGCCGAGGCTCGAACCAGCGACCTTCTTGTTTTGGCCGCCTCGTTTTGGTTATTATTATAGCTTTATTATAAATAGACCCAAATATTACCTAAATATCAGTAATAACTGAGCATCAAAACAGGATTTCTGAAAGTTCATGTGTCGCATAAAACGAGAATACTAGCTGCTTAAAATTCAGCTTCATCATTATAGGAATACATTACATTTGAATATATTCAGTAGTTCAAATATAAGTTGTATTTTTGACTTCACAACATTACTAGTCTTTTTCAAATTATTTATTTATTAATTTATTGCAATCTTGATCAAATATAGGCAGCTTTGGTGATCATTCATTCATTCATTTTCTTTTCGGCTTAGTCCCTTTATTAATCCGGGGTCGCCACAGCGGAATGAACCGCCAACTTATCCAGCATATGTTTTACGCAGCGGATGCCCTTCCAGCTGCAACCCATCACTGGGAAAGCTTTGGTGATCATAAGAGACATAAAAACATTCTAAAAAAATGAATCATGTAAAACTTTTGAATTATAGTGTATGTGGCATAAATCATGACATAAGTGGTATAATTGAAAAAGAATACACACTCAAAGCGTAACGCCCATTCTACACATGTATTAGCTCTATATTACCACATTTGAGAGTGTATGAATTCAGTTTAATCCAGCTTTCTGCCATCAAATATATGTTTCGTGTTGTAGGAGAGAAAGGAAATTTTTGAGCAGCACCTGAAGATCCTGAAGCTCACACAGCCAGCTGACTTTTACTCTCTGCGTCTGGCTGAATTGACACCAGGCTTCAGTGGTGAGTGAGTGTGTGACATAACCTCATAATCCGTTAATACCACGTTCTGGCTGCCACAATACTATTTGTACGTCGTTGTGTTTTTTCCAGGTGCTGACATTGCCAACATCTGCAATGAAGCTGCCCTTCATGCTGCCAGAGAGGGCTTCAAGTCCATCGACACCTTCAGCTTTGAATATGCTGTGGAAAGAGTCATTGCAGGTTTTTAGCGGCTGGATTAATGTGTGATTTCTTAATGTACAGTTGATTTCTTTACAATCAACTCCATATGTTTTATGTTTGTGACTTGTAGGGAGTGTGAAGAAGAGTAAGATCTTATCAAAGGAAGAGCAGAGGGTGGTGGCCTTCCATGAGTCTGGTCATGCTTTAGTTGGATGGCTGCTAGAACACACCGAAGCTGTCATGAAGGTAAACAGCACCTGAGCCACGCTCCTAAAATACTGTAGAAGTGCTCTATAAAATTGCATGTGTGGAGTTTCTGTATTTAAGGCAACAGAAGTGCAGAAGATTATCATTATTATTTCCTTTTTTTAGACTCTTAGTCCATATCCAAAAACATAACAAATCACAAAAAAAAGTCTAATATCAAATTTGTCAAATACAATGTAAAGTTCTCAAAGTTATAATTAAATAAATGTTTACAGGAGTATCCCAGGGTGTCCGCAGGGACTTAAGAAGTCTTAAAATGTCTTAAATAAAAAAAAAACATTTTAGGCATTAAAAAGTTTTAAATTCACTGAAATATTGTGTTATAGGCCTTAAATAATTTTAAACGGGTCTTAAAGGTGCTGTATGTACGTTTTTGACTCTTCTAAAGCATAAAAATACCATAATATGTTTGCAGATATTTAAGAAACATGCCAAGTGAACATACTTGTGCTAAACAATGCTAAAGTCAGTTATTCTGCTTTGAAAATGTGTTTTCCGTGCCGGATCGCTGTCTTTGTTTTGGTAATTTTAACCTGCCCAATGCCAGTTTAGCCAATTGTATTTCAGCACCCCGGGTTGCCTTGTTGAAAAACCGCGTATTTCATTCATTCATTCATTCATTCATTCATTCATTCATTCATTCAGAAAGGCTCTGAATTGCACGCTCTGCATGCATCCGTGACCGAAGTGCGACCTCCGGTGGACAGTAGCAGACTCCGAAATGAGATGCAGATTCAGTTCCTCATGAGGTTATTAATTAGCAAATGATATAAATATTACGAACGTAAACATTAGGTGAGCAGGTTACATTGTAACCCTGTGTCCTAACAACATGCTTCGTGACGAGATACGCAGTGTTAAGCAATTTCACCAAATGAAACACGACACATTTAAAATACAGCCATTCAGAAGCACAGAATATGCACTCACTCACGAAATGCTAAGGTTTATAATCTAATTAATACTTATTAAACCTCTTTAAAGTTATTAAATGTAGATGCTGAATCACTGATACGTGTTTAGTTCTAAAGTTCAATTTCAAACAATCTGATGGTGAACTATCTGCTGCTGCTTTCAGTAGTATGGCAATAAATGTTATGTAAAATGGCATTCAGACTAACATTGTTAGCATTTAACACTGAATAAAGCACATGAGTGCTTTGAATTTACATGAAGCACATGAATTTACCTGAGGTGATCATAGTTTTCTGTTGTTCACCTGTGAGAAATAGAAGCCATTTCTAATATATTAGTTCGAGGTGTTGGTTAAGACAAAAACTCCTTTTAATATGGACAATATTACTTCTATCGGGTGCCGTTGCTTTTATTCAGAACACGGTTTAAATCACTCGCTCCTGGCCTTGCGTTTGTTTTGATCCAGGAGTGCAATACCTAGTTCAACCACTGGGTGTCAGACTTACTTACTGCACCTTTTAATTTTCCAATGTCCTTGTAAAGCATGGGTCTCATGGTGCGTTCACACCAGAGGAGGAAGAAGCGTCAAGCGCGAGTGATTTACATGTTAAGTCAATGCAAAGACGCGAATAGACACCCTGCGGCGCGAATGGCGCGGCGCGGATTGAGCGTTTTGCGTGTTTGACGCGCTTAACGCGCGAATCGCTTGAGTTCGAAAATCTGAACTTTGGCGGACATTCGCGTCACGTTAACCAATCAGGAGCTTTGTTTTGTAGGGGCGTGATTATGACGTAGCGCCTGTTGTTGGTGTCCTCTTGCCTACACCGGACAACAGTTCATCAAACTGGGCTCGGCTCAGTCGGAAGCACCGCTGAAAGCTTCCATCATCCAGGTATAGTTTCTGGAGGAGTTTATAAACTCACAGAGCTAGGTGCACCTCAGAATGGATCTAGTGGACTCTGGCACGGCTCCAAACGAATCGATGTTGTTTTTCAGTCTTCCTAAAGCACATAAACACAGCTATTCTCTCAATAAAATCCATGTTAGCCATTTAGCAACGAAGCTAGAGTCACAGGGCAGACAGAAGCCCCGCTCATGACGCGAATCCGCGTCTACGGTGAAGTGATTTTGACGCGCGAATGAAGCGGATTTTGACGCGCGAATGAAGCGAGTAAACTAAAATGTTCAGGCGTCTATTTACGCGCGAATAGCGCGATTTATTCGCGCGTTCCGCGTCTGGTGTGAACACAGCATCAAACTTGATTCCTGGAGGGCCGCAGCTCTCCACAGTTTTGCTCCAAACCTAATCAAACACAGCTGATCTAACTAGTCAAGGTGTTCAAGACAACTAGAGATTATTAAGCAGGTGTGAGTTGGAGGTGGTTGGAGCTAAAATCTGCAGAGCTGTGACCCTCCAGGAGTTGAGTTTGAGACCACTGATGTAAAGTTACCCATTTAGGCCAAAATCCATACAATCAGCAACAATCCATCTCAATAAAATGTTAACAAAAGTTTTATTTATTAACTCTATTTAGCAATATGGTATAAAACAATAACATTTGTTTAAAAGTTCCCCATGTAATCATAACTACCTTGTGAGGGCACTGTCCTGGACAGACTGTTGTGCATACATTTAGTTTATTATAACTTTTAAAACTTAAAAAAACTATGTAAAAGTAAAATTAATTTTTCAACCTTAGTGTTTAGCCTTGTAAAAGTCTGAAATTTCATTCATTATGGTCTTAAAAAGTCATAAATTTCATTTGCAGGAACCCTGAATCCAAAGCTGTGTTATTTGCAGATTCTTTCTAATTATTTGTGAAATTTGCTCCCATTTTCTAATAAATCCTGCTTGTCTGAAAATTTGCTTCTGCGTATGGAGTGGCGGTCCTTCTCTGATGATGTCAATTTGATGCCTTCAGCCACAATGTTCTTAGTCACGCCCCTCTTACCTTTAGTTTGCTAAAAGGGAATGATGCACAAAAAGAAAGCCCCGCCCACTAATCAATATTCAGTTTCAGTTGGAAGCACATCAGCATACTGAAATTAACGTCTCAGCAACTTCCGCTTCATGTAGACTTGCTAATGATTAATGACTTGCCATGATAGGTGTTAAAAATAAAAAAAATATATATATTAATACATACAAATGCATTGAGGGTCTTTGGATCTTTCCCCCAGGTTTCAATAGCTCCCAGGACGAATGCTGCTTTGGGCTTTGCACAGATCCTGCCGAGGGATCAGTTTTTGTTCACTAAAGAGCAGCTGTTTGAGAGGATGTGCATGGCATTGGGTGGACGAGCCTCTGAGGCCATCACCTTTAATAAGGTCACCACAGGTATGACATCTACACACTTACATTACACACTCTCAGGGTAAGAAATAGAACTGGCAGAGAGAATCCTAACAGCATGAAGCAGAATGTAAAAATCAAGAGGAATGAGGGTTCCAAATAATAAAAAAGTTGTTGCATTCTCAAGGCCATTTAAAGCTAGAGACAACATTGCACAGTAGCACTGCTTTATGTTAAGCCCTGTTTTCAAATAATATTTAAAGACAATGACTATCAAGAATACAATTGGTTATACAATGAGAAAAATGAAAAAAATGCATGGAAGTTATGCAAGCCAGGCTAGCAAATGGAAGTATAAAAATAAAGGTACCTTAGGAATCCAGTTTCAGCATCTTATTGCCTTGTCTGAAAATGCTGGGGTCAATAGTTTGTGTTGTTTTTTTATTATACACTGACTGCAATAGCTAAATTGGTTTGATTTAGATGAATTCATTTGATTAGATTGATTACAAGAGCTGCATTCACTGGCCAAATGCACTATTAGCACACTAATAGACATCTGCTGGTTACAAGGGTTAATGCAGAATGAAAAGCATAACTAAAATTTACAGATATTATCGATCATCAGTGTGCTGTGAACACAAATATATTTATCTTTGTTGTTATAGTTAATGTCCTCGGTGTGAATGGGCCTTAACTCTTTACTTAGTGTTTTCTATTTGCTAACTGTTAAAAGATTTTCAGTGTTATTGTTTTGCTGCGTTCACACCAGACACGGAAAAAGCGTCAAGCGCGAGTGATTTACATGTTAAGTCAATGCAAAGACGCGAATAGACATCCTGCGGCGCCATACGCGCGAATGAGGCGTCGCGAATGACGCGATTCGCGCGAATGACGCGATTCGCGCGAATGAAGCGGCGCGAGTTGAGCGTTTTGCGCGATTGACGCGCGTTTCGCTCGAGTTGGAAAATCTGAACTTGAGCGGACATTCGCGCCGCGTTTACCAATCATGAGCTTTGTTTTGTAGGGGCGTGATTATGACGTAGCGCCTGTTGTTGGTGTCCCCAGGGGAAATCCTCTTGCCGACATCGGACAACAGTTCATCAAACTGGGCTCGGCTCAGTCGGAAGCACCGCTGAACGCTTCCATCATCCAGGTATAGTTTCTGGAGGAGTTTATGAACTCACAGAGCTAGGTGCACCTCAGAATGGATCTAGTGGACTCAGGCACGGCTCCAAACGAATCGACGCTGTTTTTCAGTCTTCCTAAAGCACATAAACAGCTATTCTCTCAATAAAATCCATGTTAGCCATTTAGCAACGAAGCTAGAGTCACAGGGCAGACAGAAGCCCCGCTCATGACGCGAATCCGCGTCTACGGTGAAGTGATTTTGACGCGCGAATGAAGCGGATTTTGACGCGCGAATGAAGCAAGTAAACTAAAATGTTCATGCGTATATTTACACGCGAATAGCGCGATTTATTCGCGCGTTCCGCGTCTGGTGTGAACACAGCATAAGCCTCAGTCTATGGATGATTCAAGTGTGTGATGGTCAGTCTTTTTGTGTGATTAATTCCTGATCCTTTGCATATTTTCTTTTTTTTCTTTAATTACTTTTGATATTCTAAAATATTTGTTCACTGAATTTTACAAAAACAACAGCATATATACATATTAAAACTGTAAAACAGAGTAAAGTGTATAAGCAGGAGTTGATTGTGAATTAAAATAAATATATTATTTATGATCCATTTCTTGGATGAGGAGTGTTTTTGCATTGTCAGTTCTGCGTGATCCTTTGCATACAAATTTTATACAAAGACACAGGGTTAAATTCCTTTTGATATTCTAAATTATTTGTTAAATTAATTTTATAAAAACAACAGCATATATACATGTTAAAACTGTAACAGAATAAATTGTCTAAGCCTAATAGCAGTTGATCGGAAATTCATTCATTCATTTTCTTATCGGCTTAGTCCCTTTATTAATCAGGGGTCGCCACAGCGCAATGAACCGCCAACTTATCCAGCATATGTTTTACGCAGCGGATGCCCTTCCAGCTGCAACTCAATGCTGGGAAACACCCACACACACTCCTGCATTCACACACATACACTATGGCCAATTTAGCTTATTCAATTCATCTGTACCCCATGTCTTTGGACTGTGGGGGAAACCGGAGCACCTGGAGGAAACCCACGTGAACACGGGGAGAACATGCAAACTCTACACAGAAATGCCAACTGACCCAGCCGGGGCTCGAACCAGCGACCTTCTGGCTGTGAGGCGATCGTGCTACTCACTGTGCACCCGTGACGCCCTTGATCGAAAATAAAATGTATAATTTCATTAGCAACAAGTATCCTAGTTCACAAAACGTTTGATAGTCTGGTACTTTTAATACGATTTTGTAAATTATGAAAATTGCACTAGCTTTCACTGTGTTAAAGATCACAGAAATCTAACACCCACCCACAGACCATCCCTCATCAGAGAAGTGGTCAAAAGGGGACAAAAGAGACACATTTAAATGCCATGTGTGAACAGTAACGTGTATTTTTTGTTCACTTATGGTCGGATCGACAAAAAAACGCATCTTACCCCTGAAGGAAGAACACACTTTGACTCAAAGGAAGTAGTTAGCGGGGAACAATTGTGCACCTATTAGTAGAGGTATTTCTAGTCCATACTTAACCCCAGATAACTGAAACTCATCTCAGGTGCCCAGGATGACCTGCGGAAGGTGACCCGTGTAGCGTACTCTATGGTGAAGCAGTATGGGATGGTTGACAGTGTGGGTCAGGTGTCCTTCCCTGAATCTGAGGATCAGAGTGGCATTGGACGGAGACCATTCAGCCAAGGCCTCCAGCAGCAGATGGACCTTGTGAGTGTTTTTGTTCTGCTGGAGTGGTGAGGGTGACTTCACTGTGGTGTGATGTTGCTGAGGCTTTTCTGGACATTAAATATCAGTAATCTTGTGTTTGTTTTCTTTCTTTCTTTCTTTCTTTCTTTCTTTCTTTCTTTCTTTCTTTTTTTCTTTTTCTTTCTTTCTTTCTTTCTTTTTCTTTCTTTTTCTCTCTTGCTTTTTCTTTCTTGCTCTTTCTTTCTTTCTTTCTTTCTCCCATGTTCAGGAAGCCAAGATGCTAATTGCGAAAGCCTACAGGCACACAGAGAAACTGCTTTTGGACAACAGAGATAAACTTATTTTGGTAAGATCTTCTGCAAACTCGTTAGCAGGATAATAGGGGCAGAATTCATGGAACTCTTTTTAAAGGGACAGTTCACCCAAAAGTGAAATTTTGTTGTTATTTATTCACCTTTTACTTATTTCCGAACCTGTTTGACTTTTCTTTATTCTTTTGAACTCAAAATAAGATATTTTGAAGAAACCATTGACTTCCATAGTCTTTGTTTTTCCTACTATGGAAGTCAATGGTTTTCTGCAGCTTTCTTCAAAATATCTACTTTAGTGTTCAAGAGAATGAAGAAACTAATAATGGTTTGGAACCGCTTGAGGGTGAGTACATTTTCATTTTAGCCGGCAGCTAGCTCTCTGCAACTCTCACATGGTCGCCCACTGAAGCTAAGCAGGGCTGCGCCCGGTCAGTACCTGGATGGGAGACCACATGGTTGGTTGCTGCCGGAAGTGGTGTTAGTGAGACCAGCAGGGGGCGTTCAACCTGTGGTCTGTGTGGGTGCCCCAGTATAGTGAAGGGGACTCTATACTGCTCAGTGAGCGCCGTCTTTCGGATGAGACGTTAAACCGAGGTCCTGACTCTCTGTGGTCGTTAAAAATCCCAGGATGTCCTTCGAAAAAGAGTAGTGGTTTAACCCCGGTATCCTGGCCAAATTTGCCCACTGGCCTCTGTCCATCATGGCCTCCTAACCATCCCCATATCATAATTGGCTTCATCTGTCTCCTCTCCACCAATCAGCTGGTGTGTGGTGTGCGGTCTGGCGCAATATGGCTGCCGTTGCATCATCCAGGTGGATGCTGCACACTGGTGGTGGATGAGGAGATTCCCCCCAATGTGTAAAGCGCTTTGAGTGTCTAGAAAAGCGCTATATAAATGTAAGGAATTATTATTATTATTATTATTATTATTATTATTGTTTTTAGGTGAACTATTCCTTTTAAGTTCAGATCTTCCTTTTGACGAATCTTTACTTTGTTTTTGTTTTGTTGTTTTCCCCTCTTCACATAGCACATTGCAAAGGAATTTATTATAAATAAAAAATGTGGTGACATTTAATTTGAAGGTGTCCTTGTTTCACAAGTTATATGTAGCCTACTACTATATGGTTAGGGTTAGAATTTACGTTAGGTTTAGGGTTTGTTGCATGTAATTATGCAAAGTATTTGTTATTACTTTTATAGTACAAGAACACCTTAAAAAAAGATGTAGTCAAATATTTTAAAAGTGTAAATAAAACATTGAATTGGTGTTTTATTACAGTGTTTTGGTAAGGAGTAGGTGTCAGGAGAGATTTATCATCCTCAATATATATTTAATCTCAATATGGTTTTATTGTATACTGTTCTATATTGTAGTCTTAATACTGAGGTGCAAATATCTGCCACTGTTTCCAACAAGTGTAAGTTGCATCTAAATAAGCATAGTGCAAATAAAATATATAGTTTATATTGTAAATATATTGATATTTGCACCTTCTCTAAATGGCAAAATGTGAAAAACATTTCCGCGGACAAAAATGTTACATATGATAGATTAGTTAAGAACAGTTAAGAAGAACATTGTTCTTTTTTAGGATTTATGTTTGCTGTTTCTGGCCTTGTTGGGATGGGATGGGATGGGATAGGATGTAAACATGACCACCAGTGCCAACAGAAGAACTTTGTTCTTAAGAATGTTTTATGAGTTCAGAACTGGATACTTTTAGCTGATCCAGTAATGTACCATTACTTTTAAAACGCACTCGCAGCTTTTCCTTAAATTCTGACATACAATATTTCAGGCATTCACAAAAATTAATGCATTATAAATAATAACTGCAGCTTCTCTTTTTTTAAAATCTTTTAAAGTCTTTCTTTTTATGCCAAACTGCTAAAATTTGTGCTTCTTCTTTGATTTTGGATAGGAGTAGATATCATCATATTTATTTAACTATGAAAATTGTACATCATATTTGTATTTGAAAAATTGTAAGTAATTTCTTTTTTATTTAAATGTATTTACTTTTTGTTGTTAGAAAAAAAAAAACTCATAGCCTTAATGATTTTTTTTTTTTTTTTGGTGTTGTGTATACTGTTGTTTGCGTTTTCAGCTGGCGAATGCTCTGCTAGAGAGAGAGGTGGTGAACTACGATGACATTGAGGCTCTACTGGGGCCTCCTCCGTTTGGCCCCAAAAGGATGATCGCTCCTCAGAGCTGGGTGGAGGCTGAAAGAGACCTGCAGGACACTGGAGAAGATGAGCCTCGCACACCTCAGAGACCCTCCAAAGACAACAAAGATGACGACATCAACCTGAGCCCAGCCTGAGCTTCACAACACACACAACCAATGTCCGCAATACCAACATGCAGAGCGACCGACTGCCTCTGAGGATCGGGCTGATTCACAAAATGTTGCTTTAAGGGGAAAAAAAAAATGTGTCTGTTGTTCTCATGCTTAATGGTCCAGTCCAGTCTGACTGAAGTGTGTTTAGGCTGATCATTTTGACCAGTAATTCTATTTGAAATGTCTATAGGATGTTTGATTATGAAACAAAAGCATTTAACATCAATCAAGCATTTAAAGTAGTTCATCTCTTAAAGAGTAGTTGATTCCTCCTTTGAGAATCATACAACATCTGTTTTAAAAACAGTAGCTGTGCTGCTTTTTGCTTGACTGCAACATTTCCAGAAATATGTCTGAAATCTTGTGTTATCAGTGGATTTTCTGCACCATATGTAATAAATTATTACATTTGCTTTTAATGTGTTTATATTGAGCAATGAGATTTATTTTAAAGGTGCCATATACTGGATTGGTTTAATAAGTTAAATAGTTCTCTGATATCAACATAGTAGGTTTATGGCTTCGGTAAGTTCTCCAGAAACTATGCTCATTTATTACTCATAAAATACCCCTAGAATCAGAAGCTCCGTAATTGACCATATATGGATTGTGTTGTGAATATTAATGAGCTCTACTCTGATGTGCAGCTCGCTCACACACACTGCATGATGTATGCTGGACACGGACACGTATAAACTCAGAGTAACACCTACTTTGCTTACATGATCTGTTGTGGATAAAGGCTAAATTATCATTAAACTTGACATAGACCGATAGCATGTTGTATTTTGAAGCTATAATGTCAAAGCAAACACAGCCAGGACTTAATATCATCTGCATGAACAGATGACAGTTGAGCTGAGTGATTTGACACGATTCAGCAGTCTACATGTGTTTGTTGAAACATACGTTTAAATTACACAATAAATTAACAAAGGATACAATTAAACATACCTTATAGCTGAATAAACATAATCTGTAAATAATTTTTTGTCCTGACCCGAGTTTGAACATGCTTAGTGCAGTTGTTGCCAAATAACGCACTGTAAACAATCTGCGGTTCCGTTTTCAAAAAAAAAGTCCCACATACTTAGTAAGTTAAATATAAGTTTTAAAATAACTACAGGGTAACTATCATTGTTTTCTCACTCGAAACCATTGTTACTTATCAAACTCATATTAACTCATATTGCATATTAATGATCTCAGAGCTACATATGAGTGTGTTCTCTTGATGACGTCAGGTCTGGATGAATGACCTAAAGTAGGCATACATGCAAATGTGGATGGCATGACCCATGAGTCTCGTCCATGGGGGTTTTACACTCGTGGAATTTACATGATAACGAGTAAACAATGGTGTCTGAGGCTCACGGTATGTCCATTTCCATATACTGATCTCTTATTATTGTACTATGCTTTGGTATACCCAGATTTTCATTATAGGGCAACTTTAAATAGATTTTAGAATGAATTCACCTTCTGTTATCTGCCAAAACAACGTTTAAAATCTCCCATTACTCTACTAAGTTACACAGTGGAATCATTTTAATATTTTATTCAAAACTGTAAAGACAATACAACATTTCACAAATGTTTATGAAATAAATATTAAAAACGAAACCATAAAGTTCTAAAATGAAACACATAATCATAACAGGCACTATGAAAAACCTTCCAGAGGAAAGCTAAATTTATGTATATACATTTATAAGTACCACTCATTTGGTATACTGATAATATTCTGAATATGAAAATGGTAATTAATACTAAAAATAAGGCTCCTTAAATGTCTTGGGTTTACTTTTGAGGTTAAATTGCATTTTAAGCAAAAATAGCATTACAAGCAAATATATTACACATTATACTAGTCATACACACA